>CM067364.1:40724645-40742827 GCA_034401795.1 Chaetoderma sp. LZ-2023a | reverse complement strand
GAAATCCTATTGTAGTTTACTAGAAATATCCAGAGACAGCCCGACAAGCAAACACACAGACAGACGGACAGACATATATATATATACATACATACATACATACATACATACATACATACATACATGGTGAAATACAATAGCTTCTATCCCGTATGGATCACGGATAGCAATCTGTACACGTACATATTAGAATATATGTGAAAGTTGTGTGTCGTGTGGCTGATTCTATGCGGAGTTGCAGTATGCCGGTTCGACCCCCCGACCGGGAGATGGTGATCAACAAATTAAACTAATGGGTGCATCACTGTCGGCTAAGTTAGCACATGGAAATTGAAGCCGCACGTTGCCAGTGCTTCAATAAAATTAAAATACATATACTGCCAGAGCCGTGCTGGAGTCAGAGTATAATAGGCGTAAAAGCCTAGGATTGAATTGTTGCGGGTGCATCCACAGATAGTCCCATATGAATCGTCAGTGTGTCAGTATATCAGACATGTAAAAACTGGTCGGCCAATCCTTGACTTTTAATCTTGGTTCGGTTGTCCAGCGGAAAGATGTCTGGTTGCTGATGCTATGCGGAGTTGGAGTATGGTGGTTCGATCCCCCGACCGGGAGATGGTGATCAACAAATTAAACTAATGGGTGCATCACTGTCGGCTAAAATAGCACATGGAAATTGAAGCCGCACTTTGCCAGTGCGTCAATAAAATAAAAATTCATATACTGCCAGAGCCGTGCTGGAGTCAGAGTATAATAGGCGTAAAAGCCTAGGATTGAATTGTGGCGGGTGCATCCACAGATAGTCCCATATGAATCGTCAGTGTGTCAGTATATCAGACATGTGAAAACTGGTCGGCCAATCCTTGACTTTTAATCTTGGTTCGGTTGTCCAGCGGAAAGATGTCTGGTTGCTGATGCTAAGCGGAGTTGCAGTATGGCGGTTCGATGCCCCGACCGGGAGATGGTGATCAACAAATTAAACTAATGGGTGCATCACTGTCGGCTAAGTTAGCACATGGAAATTGAAGCGGCACTTTGCCAGTGCGTCAATAAAATAAAAATTCATATACTGCCAGAGCCGTGCTGGAGTCAGAGTATAATAGGCGTAAAAGCCTAGGATTGAATTGTGGCGGGTGCATCCACAGATAGTCCCATATGAATCGTCAGTGTGTCAGTATATCAGACATGTGAAAACTGGTCGGCCAATCCTTGACTTTTAGTCTTGGTGCGGTGGTCCAGTGGAAAGATGTCTGGTAGCTGATGCTATGCGGAGTTGCAGAATGGCGGTTCGATCCCCCGACCGGGAGATGGTGATCAACAAATTAAACTAATGGGTGCATCACTGTCGGCTAAGTTAGCACATGGAAATTGAAGCCGCACTTTGCCAGTGGGTCAATAAAATAAAAATTCATATACTGCCAGAGCCGTGCTGGAGTCAGAGTATAATAGGCGTAAAAGCCTAGGATTGAATTGTGGCGGGTGCATCCACAGATAGTCCCATATGAATCGTCAGTGTGTCAGTATATCAGACATGTGAAAACTGGTCGGCCAATCCTTGACTTTTAATCTTGGTTCGGTTGTCCAGCGGAAAGATGTCTGGTTGCTGATGCTAAGCGGAGTTGCAGAATGGCGGTTCGATGCCCCGACCGGGAGATGGTGATCAACAAATTAAACTAATGGGTGCATCACTGTCGGCTAAGTTAGCACATGGAAATTGAAGCGGCACTTTGCCAGTGCGTCAATAAAATAAAAATACATATACTGCCAGAGCCGTGCTGGAGTCAGAGTATAATAGGCGTAAAAGCCTAGGATTGAATTGTGGCGGGTGCATCCACAGATAGTCCCATATGAATCGTCAGTGTGTCAGTATATCAGACATGTGAAAACTGGTCGGCCAATCCTTGACTTTTAGTCTTGGTGCGGTGGTCCAGTGGAAAGATGTCTGGTAGCTGATGCTATGCGGAGTTGCAGTATGGTGGTTCGATCCCCCGACCGGGAGATGGTGATCAACAAATTAAACTAATGGGTGCATCACTGTCGGCTAAGTTAGCACATGGAAATTGAAGCCGCACGTTGCCAGTGCGTCAATAAAATAAAAATACATATACTGCCAGAGCCGTGCTGGAGTCAGAGTATAATAGGCGTAAAAGCCTAGGATTGAATTGTGGCGGGTGCATCCACAGATAGTCCCATATGAATCGTCAGTGTGTCAGTATATCAGACATGTGAAAACTGGTCGGCCAATCCTTGACTTTTAGTCTTGGTGCGGTGGTCCGGCGGAAAGATGTCTGGTAGCTGATGCTATGCGGAGTTGCAGTATGGCGGTTCGATCCCCCGACCGGGAGATGGTGATCAACAAATTAAACTAATGGGTGCATCACTGTCGGCTAAGTTAGCACATGGAAATTGAAGCCGCACGTTGCCAGTGCGTCAATAAAATAAAAATTCATATACTGCCAGAGCCGTGCTGGAGTCAGAGTATAATAGGCGTAAAAGCCTAGGATTGAATTGTGGCAGGTGCATCCACAGATAGTCCCATATGAATCGTCAGTCTGTCAGTATATCAGACATGTGAAAACTGGTCGGCCAATCCTTGACTTTTAGTCTTAGTGCGGTGGTCCAGTGGAAAGATGTCTGGTTGCTGATGCTATGCCGAGTTGCAGATGGCGGTTCGATCCCCCGACCGGGAGATGGTGATCAACAAATTAAACTAATGGGTGCATCACTGTCGGCTAAGTTAGCACATGGAAATTGAAGCCGCACTTTGCCAGTGCGTCAATAAAATAAAAATTCATATACTGCCAGAGCCGTGCTGGAGTCAGAGTATAATAGGCGTAAAAGCCTAGGATTGAATTGTGGCGGGTGCATCCACAGATAGTCCCATATGAATCGTCAGTGTGTCAGTATATCAGACATGTGAAAACTGGTCGGCCAATCCATGACTTTTAATCTTGGTGCGGTGGTCCAGTGGAAAGATGTCTGGTTGCGGGGTTGCAGTATGGCGTTCGATCCCCCGACCGGGAGATGGTGATCAACAAATTAAACTAATGGGTGCATCACTGTCGGCTAAGTTAGCACATGGAAATTGAAGCGGCACTTTGCCAGTGCATCAATAAAATAAAAATTCATATACTGCCAGAGCCGTGCTGGAGTCAGAGTATAATAGGCGTAAAAGCCTAGGATTGAATTGTGGCGGGTGCATCCACAGATAGTCCCATATGAATCGTCAGTGTGTCAGTATATCAGACATGTGAAAACTGGTCGGCCAATCCTTGACTTTTAGTGTTGGTGCGGTGGTCCAGTGGAAAGATGTCTGGTAGCTGATGCTATGCGGAGTTGCAGTATGGCGGTTCGATCCCCCGACCGGGAGATGGTGATCAACAAATTAAACTAATGGGTGCATCACTGTCGGCTAAGTTAGCACATGGAAATTGAAGCCGCACGTTGCCAGTGCGTCAATAAAATAAAAATACATATACTGCCAGAGCCGTGCTGGAGTCAGAGTATAATAGGCGTAAAAGCCTAGGATTGAATTGTGGCGGGTGCATCCACAGATAGTCCCATATGAATCGTCAGTGTGTCAGTATATCAGACATGTGAAAACTGGTCAGCCAATCCTTGACTTTTAGTCTTGGTTCGGTTGTCCAGCGGAAAGATGTCTGGTAGCTGATGCTATGCGGAGTTGCAGTATGGCGGTTCGATCCCCCGACCGGGAGATGGTGATCAACAAATTAAACTAATGGGTGCATCACTGTCGGCTAAGTTAGCACATGGAAATTGAAGCCGCACGTTGCCAGTGCGTCAATAAAATAAAAATACATATACTGCCAGAGCCGTGCTGGAGTCAGAGTATAATAGGCGTAAAAGCCTAGGATTAAATTGTGGCGGGTGCATCCACAGATAGTCCCATATGAATCGTCAGTGTGTCAGTATATCAGACATGTGAAAACTGGTCGGCCAATCCTTGACTTTTAGTCTTGGTTCGGTTGTCCAGCGGAAAGATGTCTGGTTGCTGATGCTATGCGGAGTTGCAGAATGGCGGTTCGATCCCCCGACCGGGAGATGGTGATCAACAAATTAAACTAATGGGTGCATCACTGTCGGCTAAGTTAGAACCTGGAAATTGAAGCCGCACTTTGCCAGTGCGTCAATAAAATAAAAATTCATATACTGCCAGAGCCGTGCTGGAGTCAGAGTATAATAGGCGTAAAAGCCTAGGATTGAATTGTGGCGGGTGCATCCACAGATAGTCCCATATGAATCGTCAGTGTGTCAGTATATCAGACATGTGAAAACTGGTCGGCCAATCCTTGACTTTATAGTCTTGGTTCGGTTGTCCAGCGGAAAGATGTCTGGTTGCTGATGCTATGCGGAGTTGCAGAATGGCGGTTCGATCCCCCTACCGGGAGATGGTGATCAACAAATTAAACTAATGGGTACATCACTGTCGGCTAAGTTAGCACATGGAAATTGAAGCCGCACGTTGCCAGTGCGTCAATAAAATAAAAATACATATACTGCCAGAGCCGTGCTGGAGTCAGAGTATAATAGGCGTAAAAGCCTAGGATTGAATTGTGGCGGGTGCATCCACAGATAGTCCCATATGAATCGTCAGTGTGTCAGTATATCAGACATGTGAAAACTGGTCAGCCAATCCTTAAATTTTAGTCTTGGTGCGGTGGTCCAGTGGAAAGATGTCTGGTTGCTGATGCTATGCGGAGTTGCAGTATGGCGGTTCGATCCCCCGACCGGGAGATGGTGATTAACAAATTAAACTAATGGGTGCATCACTGTCGGCTAAGTTAGCACATGGAAATTGAAGCCGCACGTTGCCAGTGCGTCAATAAAATAAAAATACATATACTGCCAGAGCCGTGCTGGAGTCAGAGTATAATAGGCGTAAAAGCCTAGGATTGAATTGTGGCGGGTGCATCCACAGATAGTCCCATATGAATCGTCAGTGTGTCAGTATATCAGACATGTGAAAACTGGTCGGCCAATCCTTGACTTTTAGTCTTGGTTCGGTTGTCCAGCGGAAAGATGCCTGGTTGCTGATGCTATGCGGAGTTGCAGAATGGCGGTTAGATCCCACGACCGGGAGATGGTGATCAACAAATTAAACTAATGGGTGCATCACTGTCGGCTAAGTTAGCACATGGAAATTGAAGCCGCACGTTGCCAGTGCGTCAATAAAATAAAAATTCATATACTGCCAGAGCCGTGCTGGAGTCAGAGTATAATAGGCGTAAAAGCCTAGGATTGAATTGTGGTGGGTGCATCCACAGATAGTCCCATATGAATCGTCAGTGTGTCAGTATATCAGACATGTGAAAACTGGTCGGCCAATCCTTGACTTTTAATCTTGGTGCGGTGGTCCAGTGGAAAGATGTCTGGTTGCGGAGTTGCAGAATGGCGGTTCGATCCCCCGACCGGGAGATGGTGATCAACAAATTAAACTAATGGGTGCATCACTGTCGGCTAAGTTAGCACATGGAAATTGAAGCCGCAAGTTGCCAGTGCGTCAATAAAATTAAAATACATATACTGCCAGAGCCGTGCTGGAGTCAGAGTATAATAGGCGTAAAAGCCTAGGATTGAATTGTGGCGGGTGCATCCACAGATAGTCCCATATGAATCGTCAGTGTGTCAGTATATCAGACATGTGAAAACTGGTTGGCCAATCGTTGACTTTTAATCTTGGTGCGGTGGTCCAGTGGAAAGATGTCTGGTTGCGGAGTTGCAATATGGCGGTTCGATCCCCCGACCGGGAGATGGTGATTAACAAATTAAACTAATGGGTGCATCACTGTCGGCTAAGTTAGCACATGGAAATTGAAGCCGCACGTTGCCAGTGCGTCAATAAAATAAAAATACATATACTGCCAGAGCCGTGCTGGAGTCCGAGTATAATAGGCGTAAAAGCCTAGGATTGAATTGTGGCGGGTGCATCCACAGATAGTCCCATATGAATCGTCAGTGTGTCAGTATATCAGACATGTGAAAACTGGTCGGCCAATCCTTGACTTTTAGTCTTGGTTCGGTTGTCCAGCGGAAAGATGTCTGGTTGCTGATGCTATGCGGAGTTGCAGTATGGCGGTTCGATCCCCCGACCGGGAGATGGTGATCAACAAATTAAACTAATGGGTGCATCACTGTCGGCTAAGTTAGCACATGGAAATTGAAGCCGCACGTTGCCAGTGCGTCAATAAAATACAAATACATATACTGCCAGAGCCGTGCTGGAGTCAGAGTATAATAGGCGTAAAAGCCTAGGATTGAATTGTGGCGGGTGCATCCACAGATAGTCCCATATGAATCGTCAGTGTGTCAGTATATCAGACATGTGAAAACTGGTCGGCCAATCCTTGACTTTTAGTCTTGGTTCGGTTGTCCAGCGGAAAGATGTCTGGTAGCTGATGCTATGCGGAGTTGCAGTATGGCGGTTCGATCCCCCGACCGGGAGATGGTGATCAACAAATTAAACTAATGGGTGCATCACTGTCGGCTAAGTTAGCACATGGAAATTGAAGCCGCACGTTTCCAGTGCGTCAATAAAATAAAAATACATATACTGCCAGAGCCGTGCTGGAGTCAGAGTATAATAGGCGTAAAAGCCTAGGATTGAATTGTGGCGGGTGCATCCACAGATAGTCCCATATGAATCGTCAGTGTGTCAGTATATCAGACATGTGAAAACTGGTCGGCCAATCCTTGACTTTTAGTCTTGGTTCGGTTGTCCAGCAGAAAGATGTCTGGTTGCTGATGCTATGCGGAGTTGCAGTATGGCGGTTCGATCCCCCGACCGGGAGATGGTGATCAACAAATTAAACTAATGGGTGCATCACTGTCGGCTAAGTTAGAACATGGAAATTGAAGCCGCACTTTGCCAGTGCGTCAATAAAATAAAAATTCATATACTGCCAGAGCCGTGCTGGAGTCAGAGTATAATAGGCGTAAAAGCCTAGGATTGAATTGTGGCGGGTGCATCCACAGATAGTCCCATATGAATCGTCAGTGTGTCAGTATATCAGACATGTGAAAACTGGTCGGCCAATCCTTGACTTTTAATCTTGGTTCGGTTGTCCAGCGGAAAGATGTCTGGTTGCTGATGCTATGCGGAGTTGCCGTATGGCGGTTCGATCCCCCGACCGGGAGATGGTGATCAACAAATTAAACTAATGGGTGCATCACTGTCGGCTAAGTTAGCACATGGAAATTGAAGCCGCACGTTGCCAGTGCGTCAATAAAATAAAAATACATATACTGCCAGAGCCGTGCTGGAGTCAGAGTATAATAGGCGTAAAAGCCTAGGATTGAATTGTGGCGGGTGCATCCACAGATAGTCCCATATGAATCGTCAGTGTGTCAGTATATCAGACATGTGAAAACTGGTCGGCCAATCCTTAAATTTTAGTCTTGGTGCGGTGGTCCAGTGGAAAGATGTCTGGTTGCTGATGCTATGCGGAGTTGCAGTATGGCGGCTCGAACCCCCGACCGGGAGATGGTGATCAACAAATTAAACTAATGGGTGCATCACTGTCGGCTAAGTTAGCACATGGAAATTGAAGCCGCACGTTGCCAGTGCGTCAATAAAATAAAAATACATATACTGCCAGAGCCGTGCTGGAGTCAGAGTATAATAGGCGTAAAAGCCTAGGATTGAATTGTGGCGGGTGCATCCACAGATAGTCCCATATGAATCGTCAGTGTGTCAGTATATCAGACATGTGAAAACTGGTCGGCCAATCCTTGACTTTTAATCTTGGTGCGGTGGTCCAGCGGAAAGATGTCTGGTTGCGGAGTTGCAGTATGGCGGTTCGATCCCCCGACCGGGTGATGGTGATCAACAAATTAAACTAATGGGTGCATCACTGTCGGCTAAGTTAGCACATGGAAATTGAAGCCGCACGTTGCCAGTGCGTCAATAAAATTAAAATACATATACTGCCAGAGCCGTGCTGGAGTCAGAGTATAATAGGCGTAAAAGCCTAGGATTGAATTGTGGCGGGTGCATCCACAGATAGTCCCATATGAATCGTCAGTGTGTCAGTATATCAGACATGTGAAAACTGGTTGGCCAATCGTTGACTTTTAATCTTGGTGCGGTGGTCCAGCGGAAAGATGTCTGGTTGCGGAGTTGCAGTATGGCGGTTCGATCCCCCGACCGGGAGATGGTGATCAACAAATTAAACTAATGGGTGCATCACTGTCGGCTAAGTTAGCACATGGAAATTGAAGCCGCACGTTGCCAGTGCGTCAATAAAATAAAAATACATATACTGCCAGAGCCGTGCTGGAGTCAGAGTATAATAGGCGTAAAAGCCTAGGATTGAATTGTGGCGGGTGCATCCACAGATAGTCACATATGAATCGTCAGTGTGTCAGTATATCAGACATGTGAAAACTGGTCGGCCAATCCTTGACTTTTAGTCTTGGTTCGGTTGTCCAGCGGAAAGATGTCTGGTAGCTGATGCTATGCGGAGTTCCAGTATGGCGGTTCGATCCCCCGACCGGGAGATGGTGATCAACAAATTAAACTAATGGGTGCATCACTGTCGGCTAAGTTAGAACATGGAAATTGAAGCCGCACTTTTCCAGTGCGTCAATAAAATAAAAATTCATATACTGCCAGAGCCGTGCTGGAGTCAGAGTATAATAGGCGTAAAAGCCTAGGATTGAATTGTGGCGGGTGCATCCACAGATAGTCCCATATGAATCGTCAGTGTGTCAGTATATCAGACATGTGAAAACTGGTCGGCCAATCCTTGACTTTTAATCTTGGTTCGGTTGTCCAGCGGAAAGATGTCTGGTTGCTGATGCTATGCGGAGTTGCCATATGGCGGTTCGATCCCCCTACCGGGAGATGGTGATCAACAAATTAGACTAATGGGTACATCACTGTCGCTAAGTTAGCACATGGAAATTGAAGCCGCACGTTGCCAGTGAGCCAATAAAATTAAAATACATATACTGCCAGAGCCGTGCTGGAGTCAGAGTATAATAGGCGTAAAAGCCTAGGATTGAATTGTGGCGGGTGCATCCACAGATAGTCCCATATGAATCGTCAGTGTGTCAGTATATCAGACATGTAAAAACTGGTCAGCCAATCCTTAAATTTTAGTCTTGGTGCGGTGGTCCAGCGGAAAGATGTCTGGTTGCTGATGCTATGCGGAGTTGCAGTATGGCGGCTCGATCCCCCGACCGGGAGATGGTGATTAACAAATTAAACTAATGGGTGCATCACTGTCGGCTAAGTTAGCACATGGAAATTGAAGCCGCACGTTGCCAGTGCGTCAATAAAATAAAAATACATATACTGCCAGAGCCGTGCTGGAGTCAGAGTATAATAGGCGTAAAAGCCTAGGATTGAATTGTGGCGGGTGCATCCACAGATAGTCCCATATGAATCGTCAGTGTGTCAGTATATCAGACATGTGAAAACTGGTCGTCCAATCCTTGACTTTTAGTCTTGGTTCGGTTGTCCAGCGGAAAGATGTCTGGTTGCTGATGCTATGAGGAGTTGCAGTATGGCGGTTAGATCCCACGACCGGGAGATGGTGATCAACAAATTAAACTAATGGGTGCATCACTGTCGGCTAAGTTAGCACATGGAAATTGAAGCCGCACTTTGCCAGTGCGTCAATAAAATAAAAATTCATATACTGCCAGAGCCGTGCTGGAGTCAGAGTATAATAGGCGTAAAAGCCTAGGATTGAATTGTGGCGGGTGCATCCACAGATAGGGCCATATGAATCGTCAGTGTGTCAGTATATCAGACATGTGAAAACTGGTCGGCCAATCCTTGACTTTTAATCTTGGTGCGGTGGTCCAGCGGAAAGATGTCTGGTTGCGGAGTTGCAGTATGGCGGTTCGATCCCCCGACCGGGTGATGGTGATCAACAAATTAAACTAATGGGTGCATCACTGTCGGCTAAGTTAGCACATGGAAATTGGAGCCGCACGTTGCCAATGCGTCAATAAAATTAAAATACATATACTGCCAGAGCCGTGCTGGAGTCAGAGTATAATAGGCGTAAAAGCCTAGGATTGAATTGTGGCGGGTGCATCCACAGATAGTCCCATATGAATCGTCAGTGTGTCAGTATATCAGACATGTGAAAACTGGTTGGCCAATCGTTGACTTTTAATCTTGGTGCGGTGGTCCAGCGGAAAGATGTCTGGTTGCGGAGTTGCAGTATGGCGGTTCGATCCCCCGACCGGGAGATGGTGATTAACAAATTAAACTAATGGGTGCATCACTGTCGGCTAAGTTAGCACATGGAAATTGAAGCCGCACGTTGCCAGTGCGTCAATAAAATAAAAATACATATACTGCCAGAGCCGTGCTGGAGTCCGAGTATAATAGGCGTAAAAGCCTAGGATTGAATTGTGGCGGGTGCATCCACAGATAGTCCCATATGAATCGTCAGTGTGTCAGTATATCAGACATGTGAAAACTGGTCGGCCAAACCTTGACTTTTAGTCTTGGTTCGGTTGTCCAGCGGAAGGATGTCTGGTTGCTGATGCTATGTGGAGTTGCAGTATGGCGGTTAGATCACCCGACCGGGAGATGGTGATCAACAAATTAAACTAATGGGTGCATCACTGTCGGCTAAGTTAGCACATGGAAATTGAAGCCGCACTTTGCCAGTGCGTCAATAAAATAAAAATTCATATACTGCCACAGCCGTGCTGGAGTCAGAGTATGATAGGCGTAAAAGCCTAGGATTAAATTGTGGCGGGTGCATCCACAGATAGTCCCATATGAATCGTCAGTGTGTCAGTATATCAGACATGTGAAAACTGGTCGGCCAATCCTTGACTTTTAATCTTGGTGCGGTGGTCCAGTGGAAAGATGTCTGGTTGCGGGGTTGCAGTATGGCGTTCGATCCCCCGACCGGGAGATGGTGATCAACAAATTAAACTAATGGGTGCATCACTGTCGGCTAAGTTAGCACATGGAAATTGAAGCGGCACTTTGCCAGTGCGTCAATAAAATAAAAATTCATATACTGCCAGAGCCGTGCTGGAGTCAGAGTATAATAGGCGTAAAAGCCTAGGATTGAATTGTGGCGGGTGCATCCACAGATAGTCCCATATGAATCGTCAGTGTGTCAGTATATCAGACATGTGAAAACTGGTCGGCCAATCCTTGACTTTTAGTCTTGGTGCGGTGGTCCAGTGGAAAGATGTCTGGTTGCTGATGCTATGCGGAGTTGCAGTATGGTGGTTCGATCCCCCGACCGGGAGATGGTGATCAACAAATTAAACTAATGGGTGCATCACTGTCGGCTAAGTTAGCACATGGAAATTGAAACGGCACTTTGCCAGTGCGTCAATAAAATAAAAATTCATATACTGCCAGAGCCGTGCTGGAGTCAGAGTATAATAGGCGTAAAAGCCTAGGATTGAATTGTGGCGGGTGCATCCACAGATAGTCCCATATGAATCGTCAGTGTGTCAGTATATCAGACATGTGAAAACTGGTCGGCCAATCCTTGACTTTTAGTGTTGGTGCGGTGGTCCAGCGGAAAGATGTCTGGTAGCTGATGCTATGCGGAGTTGCAGTATGGCGGTTCGATCCCCCGACCGGGAGATGGTGATCAACAAATTAAACTAATGGGTGCATCACTGTCGGCTAAGTTAGCACATGGAAATTGAAGCCGCACGTTGCCAGTGCGTCAATAAAATAAAAATACATATACTGCCAGAGCCGTGCTGGAGTCAGAGTATAATAGGCGTAAAAGCCTAGGATTGAATTGTGGCGGGTGCATCCACAGATAGTCACATATGAATCGTCAGTGTGTCAGTATATCAGACATGTGAAAACTGGTCGGCCAATCCTTGACTTTTAGTCTTGGTTCGGTTGTCCAGCGGAAAGATGTCTGGTTGCTGATGCTATGCGGAGTTGCAGTATGGCGGTTCGATCCCCCGACCGGGAGATGGTGATCAACAAATTAAACTAATGGGTGCATCACTGTCGGCTAAGTTAGAACATGGAAATTGAAGCCGCACTTTGCCAGTGCGTCAATAAAATAAAAATTCATATACTGCCAGAGCCGTGCTGGAGTCAGAGTATAATAGGCGTAAAAGCCTAGGATTGAATTGTGGCGGGTGCATCCACAGATAGTCCCATATGAATCGTCAGTGTGTCAGTATATCAGACATGTGAAAACTGGTCGGCCAATCCTTGACTTTTAATCTTGGTTCGGTTGTCCAGCGGAAAGATGTCTGGTTGCTGATGCTATGCGGAGTTGCCGTATGGCGGTTCGATCCCCCTACCGGGAGATGGTGATCAACAAATTAGACTAATGGGTACATCACTGTCGCTAAGTTAGCACATGGAAATTGAAGCCGCACGTTGCCAGTGAGCCAATAAAATAAAAATACATATACTGCCAGAGCCGTGCTGGAGTCAGAGTATAATAGGCGTAAAAGCCTAGGATTGAATTGTGGCGGGTGCATCCACAGATAGTCCCATATGAATCGTCAGTGTGTCAGTATATCAGACATGTAAAAACTGGTCAGCCAATCCTTAAATTTTAGTCTTGGTGCGGTGGTCCAGCGGAAAGATGTCTGGTTGCTGATGCTATGCGGAGTTGCAGTATGGCGGCTCGATCCCCCGACCGGGAGATGGTGATTAACAAATTAAACTAATGGGTGCATCACTGTCGGCTAAGTTAGCACATGGAAATTGAAGCCGCACGTTGCCAGTGCTTCAATAAAATAAAAATACATATACTGCCAGAGCCGTGCTGGAGTCAGAGTATAATAGGCGTAAAAGCCTAGGATTGAATTGTGGCGGGTGCATCCACAGATAGTCCCATATGAATCGTCAGTGTGTCAGTATATCAGACATGTGAAAACTGGTCGTCCAATCCTTGACTTTTAGTCTTGGTTCGGTTGTCCAGCGGAAAGATGTCTGGTTGCTGATGCTATGACGAGTTGCAGTATGGCGGTTAGATCCCACGACCAGGAGATGGTGATCAACAAATTAAACTAATGGGTGCATCACTGTCGGCTAAGTTAGCACATGGAAATTGAAGCCGCACTTTGCCAGTGCGTCAATAAAATAAAAATTCATATACTGCCAGAGCCGTGCTGGAGTCAGAGTATAATAGGCGTAAAAGCCTAGGATTGAATTGTGGCGGGTGCATCCACAGATAGGGCCATATGAATCGTCAGTGTGTCAGTATATCAGACATGTGAAAACTGGTCGGCCAATCCTTGACTTTTAATCTTGGTGCGGTGGTCCAGCGGAAAGATGTCTGGTTGCGGAGTTGCAGTATGGCGGTTCGATCCCCCGACCGGGTGATGGTGATCAACAAATTAAACTAATGGGTGCATCACTGTCGGCTAAGTTAGCACATGGAAATTGGAGCCGCACGTTGCCAGTGCGTCAATAAAATTAAAATACATATACTGCCAGAGCCGTGCTGGAGTCAGAGTATAATAGGCGTAAAAGCCTAGGATTGAATTGTGGCGGGTGCATCCACAGATAGTCCCATATGAATCGTCAGTGTGTCAGTATATCAGACCTGTGAAAACTGGTTGGCCAATCGTTGACTTTTAATCTTGGTGCGGTGGTCCAGCGGAAAGATGTCTGGTTGCGGAGTTGCAGTATGGCGGTTCGATCCCCCGACCGGGAGATGGTGATTAACAAATTAAACTAATGGGTGCATCACTGTCGGCTAAGTTAGCACATGGAAATTGAAGCCGCACGTTGCCAGTGCGTCAATAAAATAAAAATACATATACTGCCAGAGCCGTGCTGGAGTCCGAGTATAATAGGCGTAAAAGCCTAGGATTGAATTGTGGCGGGTGCATCCACAGATAGTCCCATATGAATCGTCAGTGTGTCAGTATATCAGACATGTGAAAACTGGTCGGCCAATCCTTGACTTTTAGTCTTGGTTCGGTTGTCCAGCGGAAAGATGTCTGGTTGCTGATGCTATGTGGAGTTGCAGTATGGCGGTTAGATCACCCGACCGGGAGATGGTGATCAACAAATTAAACTAATGGGTGCATCACTGTCGGCTAAGTTAGCACATGGAAATTGAAGCCGCACTTTGCCAGTGCGTCAATAAAATAAAAATTCATATACTGCCAGAGCCGTGCTGGAGTCAGAGTATGATAGGCGTAAAAGCCTAGGATTAAATTGTGGCGGTGCATCCACAGATAGGCCCATATGAATCGTCAGTGTGTCAGTATATCAGACATGTGAAAACTGGTCGGCCAATCCTTGACTTTTAATCTTGGTGCGGTGGTCCAGCGGAAAGATGTCTTGTTGCGGAGTTGCAGTATGGCGGTTCGATCCCCCGACCGGGTGATGGTGATCAACAAATTAAACTAATGGGTGCATCACTGTCGGCTAAGTTAGCACATGGAAATTGGAGCCGCACGTTGCCAGTGCGTCAATAAAATTAAAATACATATACTGCCAGAGCCGTGCTGGAGTCAGAGTATAATAGGCGTAAAAGCCTAGGATTGAATTGTGGCGGGTGCATCCACAGATAGTCCCATATGAATCGTCAGTGTGTCAGTATATCAGACATGTGAAAACTGGTTGGCCAATCGTTGACTTTTAATCTTGGTGCGGTGGTCCAGCGGAAAGATGTCTGGTTGCGGAGTTGCAGTATGGCGGGTCGATCCCCCGACCGGGAGATGGTGATCAACAAATTAGACTAATGGGTACATCACTGTCGGCTAAGTTAGCACATGGAAATTGAAGCCGCACGTTGCCAGTGCGTCAATAAAATAAAAATACATATACTGCCAGACCCATGCTGGAGTCAGAGTAGAATAGGCGTAAAAGCCTAGGATTGAATTGTGGCGGGTGCATCCACAGATAGTCCCATATGAATCGTCAGTGTGTCAGTATATCAGACATGTGAAAACTGGTCGGCCAATCCTTGACTTTTAATCTTGGTGCGGTGGTCCAGCGGAAAGATGTCTGGTTGCTGATGCTATGCGGAGTTGCAGTATGGCGGCTCGATCCCCCGACCGGGAGATGGTGATTAACAAATTAAACTAATGGGTGCATCACTGTCGGCTAAGTTAGCACATGGAAATTGAAGCCGCACTTTGCCAGTGCGTCAATCAAATAAAAATTCATATACTGCCAGAGCCGTGCTGGAGTCAGAGTATAATAGGCGTAAAAGCCTAGGATTGAATTGTGGCGGGTGCATCCACAGATAGGCCCATATGAATCGTCAGTGTGTCAGTATATCAGACATGTGAAAACTGGTCGGCCAATCCTTGACTTTTATTCTTGGTGCGGTGGTCCAGCGGAAAGATGTCTGGTTGCGGAGTTGCAGTATGGCGGTTCGATCCCCCGACCGGGAGATGGTGATCAACAAATTAAACTAATGGGTGCATCACTGTCGGCTAAGTTAGCACATGGAAATTGAAGCCGCACGTTGCCAGTGCGTCAATAAAATAAAAATACATATACTGCCAGAGCCGTGCTGGAGTCAGAGTATAATAGGCGTAAAAGCCTAGGATTGAATTGTGGCGGGTGCATCCACAGATAGTCACATATGAATCGTCAGTGTGTCAGTATATCAGACATGTGAAAACTGGTCGGCCAATCCTTGACTTTTAGTCTTGGTTCGGTTGTCCAGCGGAAAGATGTCTGGTTGCTGATGCTATGCGGAGTTGCAGTATGGCGGTTCGATCCCCCGACCGGGAGATGGTGATCAACAAATTAAACTAATGGGTGCATCACTGTCGGCTAAGTTAGAACATGGAAATTGAAGCCGCACTTTGCCAGTGCGTCAATAAAATAAAAATTCATATACTGCCAGAGCCGTGCTGGAGTCAGAGTATAATAGGCGTAAAAGCCTAGGATTGAATTGTGGCGGGTGCATCCACAGATAGTCCCATATGAATCGTCAGTGTGTCAGTATATCAGACATGTGAAAACTGGTCGGCCAATCCTTGACTTTTAATCTTGGTTCGGTTGTCCAGCGGAAAGATGTCTGGTTGCTGATGCTATGCGGAGTTGCCGTATGGCGGTTCGATCCCCCTACCGGGAGATGGTGATCAACAAATTAGACTAATGGGTACATCACTGTCGCTAAGTTAGCACATGGAAATTGAAGCCGCACGTTGCCAGTGAGCCAATAAAATAAAAATACATATACTGCCAGAGCCGTGCTGGAGTCAGAGTATAATAGGCGTAAAAGCCTAGGATTGAATTGTGGCGGGTGCATCCACAGATAGTCCCATATGAATCGTCAGTGTGTCAGTATATCAGACATGTAAAAACTGGTCAGCCAATCCTTAAATTTTAGTCTTGGTGCGGTGGTCCAGCGGAAAGATGTCTGGTTGCTGATGCTATGCGGAGTTGCAGTATGGCGGCTCGATCCCCCGACCGGGAGATGGTGATTAACAAATTAAACTAATGGGTGCATCACTGTCGGCTAAGTTAGCACATGGAAATTGAAGCCGCACGTTGCCAGTGCTTCAATAAAATAAAAATACATATACTGCCAGAGCCGTGCTGGAGTCAGAGTATAATAGGCGTAAAAGCCTAGGATTGAATTGTGGCGGGTGCATCCACAGATAGTCCCATATGAATCGTCAGTGTGTCAGTATATCAGACATGTGAAAACTGGTCGTCCAATCCTTGACTTTTAGTCTTGGTTCGGTTGTCCAGCGGAAAGATGTCTGGTTGCTGATGCTATGAGGAGTTGCAGTATGGCGGTTAGATCCCACGACCAGGAGATGGTGATCAACAAATTAAACTAATGGGTGCATCACTGTCGGCTAAGTTAGCACATGGAAATTGAAGCCGCACTTTGCCAGTGCGTCAATAAAATAAAAATTCATATACTGCCAGAGCCGTGCTGGAGTCAGAGTATAATAGGCGTAAAAGCCTAGGATTGAATTGTGGCGGGTGCATCCACAGATAGGGCCATATGAATCGTCAGTTTGTCAGTATATCAGACATGTGAAAACTGGTCGGCCAATCCTTGACTTTTAATCTTGGTGCGGTGGTCCAGCGGAAAGATGTCTGGTTGCGGAGTTGCAGTATGGCGGTTCGATCCCCCGACCGGGTGATGGTGATCAACAAATTAAACTAATGGGTGCATCACTGTCGGCTAAGTTAGCACATGGAAATTGGAGCCGCACGTTGCCAGTGCGTCAATAAAATTAAAATACATATACTGCCAGAGCCGTGCTGGAGTCAGAGTATAATAGGCGTAAAAGCCTAGGATTGAATTGTGGCGGGTGCATCCACAGATAGTCCCATATGAATCGTCAGTGTGTCAGTATATCAGACCTGTGAAAACTGGTTGGCCAATCGTTGACTTTTAATCTTGGTGCGGTGGTCCAGCGGAAAGATGTCTGGTTGCGGAGTTGCAGTATGGCGGTTCGATCCCCCGACCGGGAGATGGTGATTAACAAATTAAACTAATGGGTGCATCACTGTCGGCTAAGTTAGCACATGGAAATTGAAGCCGCACGTTGCCAGTGCGTCAATAAAATAAAAATACATATACTGCCAGAGCCGTGCTGGAGTCCGAGTATAATAGGCGTAAAAGCCTAGGATTGAATTGTGGCGGGTGCATCCACAGATAGTCCCATATGAATCGTCAGTGTGTCAGTATATCAGACATGTGAAAACTGGTCGGCCAATCCTTGACTTTTAGTCTTGGTTCGGTTGTCCAGCGGAAAGATGTCTGGTTGCTGATGCTATGTGGAGTTGCAGTATGGCGGTTAGATCACCCGACCGGGAGATGGTGATCAACAAATTAAACTAATGGGTGCATCACTGTCGGCTAAGTTAGCACATGGAAATTGAAGCCGCACTTTGCCAGTGCGTCAATAAAATAAAAATTCATATACTGCCAGAGCCGTGCTGGAGTCAGAGTATGATAGGCGTAAAAGCCTAGGATTAAATTGTGGCGGTGCATCCACAGATAGGCCCATATGAATCGTCAGTGTGTCAGTATATCAGACATGTGAAAACTGGTCGGCCAATCCTTGACTTTTAATCTTGGTGCGGTGGTCCAGCGGAAAGATGTCTGGTTGCGGAGTTGCAGTATGGCGGTTCGATCCCCCGACCGGGTGATGGTGATCAACAAATTAAACTAATGGGTGCATCACTGTCGGCTAAGTTAGCACATGGAAATTGGAGCCGCACGTTGCCAGTGCGTCAATAAAATTAAAATACA
>CM067364.1:40648099-40724145 GCA_034401795.1 Chaetoderma sp. LZ-2023a | reverse complement strand
CACGACACGACGATGTTGGATGAGTGTTTTACCCACGGAATGGCAACTAAATCAATGTGTGGCGGATCGTCTGTTCGACCATTGGGGGAAACCCAACATCGATTTGTTCGCAACGAAGAAGAATGCGAAGATGACGACGTACGTCTCTCCGATTCCGGATCCAAGCGCTTTCGCAACAGATGCGTTAGCTATCAGCTGGGGGAGAATGTATGCATACGCATTCCCTCCAGCAATCCTGATTCCAAAAATTCTTCAGAAAATCAGACAAGAGGAATGCCAAGTGCTTCTGATCGCCCCGGATTGGCCAAGCCGATCATGGTATACGGATCTGCTGGACCTTCTGGTCTGCAATCCGGTTCCTCTGCCTCTGATGGACGATATTATCTTCCAGGGCAAGGTCCTTCACAACAATCCGTCAATGTTCAGATTGACTGCGTGGATGTTGTCAAGGAATCTAGAATTAAGGAGGGCTTTTCTGAGCAAGCAGCCATGTTTATGGCCAAAGCCAGGAGGGGGTCAACCTCCAGAGCATATAATTATAAAATCAACAGATTTGCAGAATGGTGCTCAAAAAGATGTATTGATCCAATGGATTCATCTATTCAAGTAGTAGCTGATTTCCTCTGTCACCTCTATGATGCCTATAGCCTCAAGCCTAACTCTATTGCTGGTTATAAGTCAGCATTAATGTCTGTTATTCCTTGCTTGGCTAAGAGGGGAAGTGATGAAGTAAATACATTAAATGTATTAATTAAAGGCATGGGCAATCTAAGACCAAGGAATCCACCGGTGATTCCGTCTTGGAGTTTATCGCTAGTGCTTCAAGTACTAGGTGATAAGCCTTTTGAACCACTTAGTTCCATTTCTATGAAACTATTAACACTGAAGACTGTGTTTTTAATTGCTGCGGCCTCGGCTAGGCGTAGGAGTGAAATTCATGCCTTATCAGCCGAGGATGACCGTTTTGTGGTTTCAGGGGAAGGCCTTAAGCTGCTACCTAGGATTAATTTCTTGGCTAAAAATCAGTCGTTGAAATATCCAGGTCAACCTATTATTTTGCCTGCTTTAACTAGATATGATCCTAATTCTAAAGCATGGTGTCCTGTCCGGGCGCTTTGCCGGTACAAGCAACGTACGGCGGAGTGGCGCACCGATCAGTCAGCGTTATGGTTGTCATATATTGAACCCCATGGCAGGGCTTCTAAGGACACCATTTCCAGGTGGATTGTAGAATGCATTCAGTTTTGCCATAAATCCGCCACCGGGAAGCAGGTTGACGTGGCCAAGGCTCACAGTGTCCGCGGCGTAGTGACATCCACTGCCCTATTTAATGGGGTCCCTGTGGATGATATTATGTCGGTGGCTCAGTGGCACTGTGAGTCAAGTTTTACAGACCATTATCTCCGTGACACCTCTAATCCTCTCGCCTTGTCGATTTTGAAAAAATAACTCGGTTTATATTTTTTGAGGAGGTTTTTTCCTCATTACTTATATATTTCACAATTAATTTATGGAAACACCCACTTTTTTGGGCCTGCATCAGTCTTTACCAATGGGAAGATGATGTCAGCAGCCATTTCAACAAGGTCAGTCTTGTTCATGTGTTGTCCGTTGTTGATTGTATTGTCACGTTACCCGTTATTAATATGGTGATGGTTTGTGTATTTGTGTGGTTCATTGTTGAGAGTTCCGAAAATGGAGCTTTTTCGTCTCTGTCCTGTAGTACATGGCACTTGTACGTAGAGAGCGTATAGGACATTGAGGTCAGTCGACTCTTCCTCCCAGGAAGGAGGGGGGGGGGGAGCGCATATGACATTCGGTCATCTCTCATACATCGGTGGTGTTATCCGATGGTTAGTCAAATCCTGACTGTTTTTTCTTACAGTTTCAGAAGTTTAAGTGCCTTACACGCAGAAAAGCGTATAGGGATGAGCTGGTCTTTTGACCTTGCCTCCCTCCCGCCAGATTCACTTTCGAATTCTGGCAATATCAAAAGTATTAGGGAGGTAAGTATACTCTTGAAGTGAAATAAACGAAATCTGGGATTTCTTTTTTCACGAGAGAGTTGATACTTACCTCCCTAGATACGGACCCGGCCTCTCCACCCCACAGAGGCTCGGTCTTCAGGCTCTTAATAGTTGCATGTGTGTCAGCCAATAATCTAGTCAGAGGAAGTGCTAGTCTGCGCATGCGCGGTGGTGTGGCTGGCATCCGCCAGACTACGCTCTGACTCCCTGCCCAGTAGGGGCACCTAACTGTTTTAATCTGAGTGTTTATTGAGTGAAAGCCAATATTTAGCAATATCAAAAGTATTAGGGAGGTAAGTATCAACTCTCTCGTGAAAAAAGAAATCCTAGATTTCGTTTATGTTAACATGACACGGCCTATTTATGTCTTCGCCGCATATAAGAAATAATCCAAGACCTATTTACTAAATATTAAATTTTCACTAAATTTCACAGTCATATGCAATTCCATACATTCACTTCTAATACATGTAGAACCTTTCCTGGAATAAAATGGCATGTGAGGCTTACGAGTGCGCTATTAACTTATAAACGCTATTTATTTGTTGTTTACTGATTTTCCGGGAATTTCCTTTGTCTGAAGTGCCAAACAGAATATATGGCATTAACATTTTAATCCATATTTTTGTAATTCTTTAGTGATCTCGCTATTCGGCACATCGCGCTGCTTTGGTTGTTTATCGTATATGTACTATCGTACATGTACTTCATCGGGAATTCCCAATATCCGGATATAGGGTATTAATATTTTAAACCGTATTTTCATACTAGCCTAACTGCTCACAGCGATATCGCATATGCATTACGTGTGGGTTATAAAAAGGAGGAATTACGCATGTGCTGAGATCTCTTCACTGGTAGTAAATGCCAGGACAACCACACGCAAGATAAATAGTTCGTGTCATTGTATTTCCAGTGCGTAACATTTTAAAACATGCGTCAAATATATATAAGCACCACCTCCTAAATTTAAAATTATTAGCATGTTTAAGGATTTCAGTAGGTTCGCCAGAAACAAATATAGGGGTCAAAACATATTAGCTAACGCATCAAAAACAAGAGTTTAGACCTGTCAAAAATTGTCTAGACAACACGTTCTATATAGCATTTTGTTTTACTATGCGTTGAAAAATTGGCACGTTTTTGTTGTTTTTGCGGCGTACTGTACGTTAATTATATAATGCAACCTGCGTATGCTTGATGCTGTATAGCAGTGACTGTAACAGCTGGGAAGTTCCAAAGGCAGCTCTAGACAAACTCGATGCCTGCCACCGCAAACACCTACGCACCATCACTGGACACCAATGGCCAGACAGCATAATTTCCTATGATGCACTGTACAAGATGTGTAATACGTCGTCGCTGTCTGAAAAAGTCGCCAAGCAAAGATGGTCCATGTTTGGCCATGTGCTAAGGCTGCCAGACGACACACAGCACAGAGAGCCTTGGAATTCTCCCTACTCGGAGCCAGCAATTTCAAAGCCAGGAGAAGACATCATTGCATAAATCTGCTAAGCATGCTACGGGATGACCTCAAGAAAGCAGGACTCGGTACACTCAAGTCAAGAATGGACCTGAGGAAGCGAAGGATTTCGGCTGAGGACATGACACACGGGGCAAAAGTGAAGATGGACTGATTGCAGCTGTAGGATGTTTCTACTACTAAAGCAGCAGAATACAGTAATCATACATATTACATTTTAAATGTGTTAATCATTTCATAAAAAAGTTTTGCATCTTTCAATTTCTTTTATTGTCAGAGAGCAAGCAAACGAACAATCGGCTACAATTGAAGATCTTCAGTCACAAGTTCAAGACTTTCGTGTTATGTTAGAGAGCTCCAGATCACGTTCAAAGGTCTGTCATTTCAATTTGTCAGCGAGGGAGATTAATGTGAGAATGATTGTTAAGACTCGATAACGTTAACGTTAGAGTTATCTCCCCTGAGAAACTGAACA
The DNA here is from genome assembly GCA_034401795.1 of Chaetoderma sp. LZ-2023a. Lineage (NCBI taxonomy): Eukaryota > Metazoa > Mollusca > Caudofoveata > Chaetodermatida > Chaetodermatidae > Chaetoderma > Chaetoderma sp. LZ-2023a. Next base: position 40,720,160 of record CM067364.1, on the reverse strand, counting down.
TTCATCGAAAATATGGTTTCCGCTCGATTGTCTGAAAATGCCTTTACATACATGTATTCAGTTCAAATATGATCCATGGCTACTGTGTCTAAGCACCTCAGTTGTGATCATGTTTCACCTAAATGTGTGTATTTTCTCAGTTATCGCTATTTACAAACTTAAAATTCATCAATAGATGTTTTTCTTAGCTATAGATCAGGAATAGTTTTGAAACTGCCCTCAAATCTTTTTTCAGTGAATATTTTTGAGAGAGAAGCAGTATTCTAATATACTTTTCAGTGAAATCCATCCATATTTGCCAGAGTTATCGTCCATAAAAAATGTAATATTCATTAAAATTGTATTGTCCGGCCCAGATCTCTAAAGGTTTTCTAAATAGATTTGCACATTTTTTGTGATGGCTCTACTGCAGCAGAATATTACATCTTGTGATGGCTGTACTGTAGCAAAATATTACATCTTGTGATGGCTCTACTGTAGCAGAATATTACATCTGATGACTCTACTGTACTTGGCAGAATATTACATCTTGTGGTGGCTCTACTGTAGCAGAATATTACATCTTCTGATGGCTCTCGGTAGCAGAAAATTACATCTGATGGCTCTACTGTAGCAGAATATTACATCTTGTGATGGCTCTACTGTAGCAGAATATTACATCTTGTGATGGCTCTACTGTAGCAGAATATTATATCTTCTGATGGCTCCACTGTAGCAGAATATTACATCTTGTGGTGGCTCTACTGTAGTAGAATATTACATATTGGGATGGCTCTACTGTATCAGAATATTACATCTCGAGATGGCTCTACTGTAGCAGAATATTACATCTTGTGATGGCTCTACTGTATCAGAATATTACATCTTGTGGTGGCTCTACTGTAGCAGAATATAACATCTTGTGATGGCTCTACTGTATCAGAATATTACATCTTGTGGTGGCTCTACTGTAGCAGAATATTACATCTTGTGGTGGCTCTACTGTAGTAGAATATTACATATTGGGATGGCTCTACTGTAGCAGAATATTACATCTTGTGGTGGCTCTACTGTAGCAGAATATTACATCTTGTGATGGCTCTACTGTAGCAGAATATTACATCTTGTGGTGGCTCTACTGTAGCAGAATATTACATCTTGTGATGGCTCTACTGTAGCAGAATATTACATCTTGTGGTGGCTCTACTGTAGCAGAATATTACATATTGGTATGGCTCTACTGTAGCAGAATATTACATCTTGTGATGGCTCTACTGTAGCAGAATATTACATCTCGAGATGGCTCTACTGTAGTAGAATATTACATATTGTGATGGCTCTACTGTAGCAGAATATTACATCTTGTGATGGCTTTGCTGTAGCAGAATATTACATCTTCTGATGGCGCTACTGTAGCAGAATATTCCATCTTCTGATGGCGCTACTGTAGCAGAATATTACATCTTCTGATGGCTCTACTGTAGCAGAATATTACATCTTGTAGTGGCTCTACTGTAGCAGAATATTACATCTTGTGATGGCTCTACTGTAGCAGAATATTACATCTTATGATGGCTTTACTGTAGCAGAATATTACATCTCGTGATGGCTCTACTGTAGCAGAATATTACATCTCGAGATGGCTCTACTGTAGCAGAATATTACATCTTGTGATGGCTCTACTGTAGCAGAATATTATATCTTCTGATGGCGCTACTGTAGCAGAATATTCCATCTTGTGATGGCTCTACTGTAGCAGAATATTACATCTTGTGGTGGCTCTACTGTTGTAGAATATTCCATCTTCTGATGGCGCTACTGTAGCAGAATATTACATCTTGTGATGGCTCTACTGTAGCAGAATATTATATCTTCTGATGGCTCTACTGTAGCAGAATATTACATCTTGTGGTGGCTCTACTGTAGCAGAATATTACATCTTGTGATGGCTTTACTGTAGCAGAATATTCCATCTTCTGATGGCGCTACTGTAGCAGAATATTACATCTTCTGATGGCTCTACTGTAGCAGAATATTACATCTTGTAGTGGCTCTACTGTAGCAGAATATTACATCTTGTGATGGCTCTACTGTAGCAGAATATTACATCTTATGATGGCTTTACTGTAGCAGAATATTACATCTCGTGATGGCTCTACTGTAGCAGAATATTACATCTCGAGATGGCTCTACTGTAGCAGAATATTACATCTTGTGATGGCTCTACTGTAGCAGAATATTACATCTTCTGATGGCTCTACCATAGCAGAATATTACATCTTGTGATGGCTCTACTGTAGCAGAATATTACATCTTGTGATGGCTCTACTGTATCAGAATATTACATCTTCTGATGGCTCTTATGTTTCTCTTGTTCAGGAGCTGGAAGATGACTTGCGGAGACAATCAGATGCTAGTATTCGTCTGTCTGATGATTACACTAGGCGGCTTTCTGTTGGCAGTGACAAGTTCATGGATATGGCAAAGTATCGTGAGATAGTGGATAAATGCCAGAAACGTGACCATGAGATTGAACAGTTAACGCGTAGAATGGACAAGATCAAGCAAGAAGTACAGTACACCTCACAAATAACGTAACATGTTACAACACCTGAAATATATTAGTTAGTACAATTTTGAACTTTATTTTAAAATGCTCTGTTGAATATTTTGGAGTTAATTTGATTGTAAGCTATTGCTGCCTCTTTATCAGGCACTTACTCTGAAGGGGCAGGATGCCTCGATAATCAAGCCAGTCTTTTCTGGGGTAAATTTTCAGAAAATTGTCTTGACCTGTAAATGAACATTCTTTAAAGAGATTTCAATTTTCTTGATCAATCATAAGTATTAGTGGATTATTTGAACGTCTGTTTTACTATGATATGTCTGATGGCATTATTAAAATACATGTCACATGTTAGCTGACATTATTATTAAAATACATGTCATATGTTTTCTGACATAATTATTGAAAGGTCACATCTTAGCTGATGTCACAATGTTAGGTCTGACAGGAAAGGAGCAATGGTCTGACATTAACCCTCTGAATTGTTAGCCGTAATAAACATTCTGTTGAACATTGAAAACCAATTTGATTTGGAGCAGTTACTGTCATTGTTTCAAAATATGTGGTTCACCTTGTTCACATGTACAAACTGGGTAGAGCTTAGCTAGAACGGGGTGGGGCATAGCTTGCAGGCAATCACTCTGTTGTCATAGGCTTAATTTCAGGCTGAGAAAATAAAATCTCGAGATTAAAAATATTGACTTTCTTTTCTGTGTTATTTTATTATGATCAGGAAAACAATCGTGAATTACGGCAGTCGAGTGTGTTCCAGGAATTCATGAAGAGAACGGCACGCACACATAGCGCTATGGATGAAAAGTAAGAGCACTCCCTTATCTTTCCAACAATGTATTATAGCTCATTTCAATAAGTTAACATATTTCCATTGCAAAACCAGAAGCATGTTAGTTAGTAAGATATGTGATGTTCAATATTTTGATTATAATGCATGTCTCGAATCCAATGGACCAATCAATCATGATATCATAATCAACTACATGACGGGACACCCTGTGTGACGTCTGTTTTATTGTTGAAGCTGAAGGTGCATCCCTGGAGGAGTCCAAAATGACTTGTTGCCACTTTCAAAAAGTATCCATTATGGACGCCATCTTGAATTCAAAATGGCAGCCATTTCTCATAAATTGACAATGTAATATTCACACCAAAATGTACACAGGCTTAATATTTCAGCATTTTCTCCCTAGATATAGTAGAAATAGCTTCCCGACACTAATTGTCCACTTACCCCATTGACAGTGGACATATAAGTTCATCCCATGCCCATTGTGCATCCATGCATTTGTCTGTCTGTCCATATACAAGTACCCACTCATGAAAATTCATTTCTGAAGGATAAATCTAGAAATAGTGTGGATTCGCTTCAAATTTGGTATGCTAATATCTCATTGGAATGGGTTGCTTTGGATTGCATTTTATCCAAATGCATTCATATATGCTAGAGTTGCCCCCACCACACAACACCAAACCCCACCTCACGGTCGCTCATCCCTGACATCATTAGGTTCGTCAACAATCTGGTTTCAGCTGGATAAAAAAGAGATAGTTATCGCTAATAAAACTAGTATTAAATAAGTTCTAAACATTTAAATTAAGACTAATAATTTTCACTGTTAGTATCTGATACATGTATTGACATAGTGTCCACATCAGAGATCATATATTCAACAAATGTTGATACTGTTGAAGTTATTGAGTGCGGTGTCTTAGGACAGATTGTGGATGATGCTTCTCTACAACTATATGAAGGCTGCAAACCTGTACGTGAGAACATTGGACAAACTGAATCACCAAATGGGTGGCCGCAAAAGGTTGATAATATATTATATGTGAATCTAAAACCTTGTGCTCCCATATGCTATTCACTATGGTAAATTGCTTTTGTTAAACAAGCATGTGTCTTTAGTGATCATTCTTTGATGGCCCATAAAGTGACCCTTATAGACAAGTTTTATTGTACAGTTTAAAACATATATAGTATTTGCCATACATTGGTACTTCGTAATATGGATAATTATACTACACTACATACAAGCATCATCGATCTATGACTATTTTTGTTCCTAGTATAAATCATTTGGTTGATTGATTCATTGAAGGAAGTAAGTGATATAAATGTCCTCTTTTAGATGCATATTCTCCTATGCATATTGTAGGTCTCCGGGTAGTGTCGGGCCATTCCGGTGTATCATGTCGACTCACCGCGCCGCAAGTGCACGACGAGTGATGATGCTGGTTAGCATCCGGTCTCGGGGTGACGGACCTTGTACGAGACTGCCCTGCGGGTAACAAAAACCGGCTCTTAAGGCCGGTGGAACTCAATCGTTCCGGTGGGGCCGTGCGTGAACATTAAACACAACTGTCTCATCCCAAGAATTTGTGTCACCAGTATGCCTGTCCATAGCAATTTCGTGATCTATGGACTTACAAGATTTGATTTTGGTGACCTAAAAATATACGTCTATACAATGATTTTACCTAAATATGCTAGATAAAACTAAAATAAGAGCATACGAAAATATGAGACATAGAGACAGGTAGATGAACTTTTAAACATGGGCTCCCGGAAGTACCACACAGACTCGTAGGTCCGCAGAGGTATCCCCGCAAGGGAGGCTCCCGTACACGAGACTTAACTACTTAACTTAATATAAGTTATTATACCTCTAAGCTGAAAGGAAGAAGGTTATCTCGGACGAAAAGTTATGTGCCTCACATGGGCACTACTCCTAGTGCTAGTTTGGATGAGGAGTATTATCCTGGCATGGACCGTCGTCGCTGAATCCTTGCGAGAGGCAAGTGCCTCACGCGGGCCTCCGTCTCGGGAAGGTGTCGCCACGGCTTAAAGCGGGAGAAGAGTAGTAGGCAAAAATTGGCCCACTCTAATATTTCAACCAACAATGCTTGTGAAAGAAAAGACCATACCTAGTGAGATTATGACTATAGGGTTGCGTGCTGTTTTACGTGAAGACGGGACGAGCGATTCCCGATGGATTCTGTCGTCACCGTCTTATGTGGTTCTTTGTATGCTGAATTAGTAGTTGCCGCCTTATTTCTGCGGGTCTTCTGCTTTGCTTAATTAGCGTTTAGTTGTTTTCAAAACAAGAACTATTTTTGGCCGCAAATGGCTGGTATCTACCTAGCCATTTGACACGGCTGTCACTGAGAACAGATGCCCTAAGACATCAATGCTATAGACAGCGCTCATACATGTTACTTAGTAGGATCTCCGAACTGAATAAGAATCCAGACATCCCGTTCCGTAACCACATAAAACGTTACAAGACGTAGGTTACTTTTCATGAAAGCATTATTAGACCATTGTTCTATTGTTATGGTGGTGGTGAGAGAGACGAATACCCACCGTAAATGTCCTTCCCTAAGGGCATGGCAGATCTAAATATCATGCCCAGACATTCTGACGGAATTCGGTGGGGATACGCATCTAGCCCGTCACCGGGTCCTATGGAACTAACCGTTTAACCTGTCGTTAGGTTTATATACAAGTTGCCCTGTTTCGCAATGCAGTGCGGGAGTTTTGTTCAATAAATAAAATAATAATTAATATGTTTTCGCAGTGCTTTCCTACATTGGCTAAAGTGCTAACTACTAAGTATCCAAAGATACACAGGAAATGTATGTGATACCGCACCCTGGCCATCACCGCTCGGAAACCCCAACAGTTTCCCAGAGTTGGATCAGCCCATGGTGTGGATGGGGACATCCAAACAATTAAGAAGCCACAAGGCTGAGTGGAGCATGAAGAGAGACAAAATCTTGAAGTTATGAGTCTTACCGGAGTGCGGGGCTAGATTATCGCACTGCTGGAAGAGAAGAGTATATTACCGAGTTGGTAATGAAGAAAGTGTCTCTAATCATTTCGAACCTATCCTATCGAGCGGAGTAGAAAAGGTTTAGTCGGAAGCACGCCGGGCTAAACAGAGTTATAGCACGGACAGCGACCTCGGTGAAAAATTGTTGGTGGCAGGAGAATAAATAAATGTTGCTGTATAGTGTTTCCTACGTGCACTGCAGTCCTATATTTTTTATAAATAAGCAAAACATATGAACTGATGGCCACTGGCCATATATATACATAATCTAACCAGAACAATCAATACGATCTCAAATGATCAAAGTTATATATATCTTAGTACAGGTTAACGAACCTACTATAGTGTGGTTAGCAACACATTGTGGAAAATGAGAATAACTATAAACAAATACAGAAATTATAACTAGCAGTCCTAAGACCGTTACGGTTCTTTTTAGTCATCGGGACCATTCTTACGGATACAATATAATTAACGAAATACATATAGAGAAATAATTAAACTGTGAAGTATAGTTACTTGAACGCTCGGTAGTCATTCTTAAGTTAGGCTACCGTGTTACTGAAATTGATACGTCATTCCGTAGTTGACGTGCGATGATGCGTTCCCAGGAAGCTGGAAAGTTCCCACAGGTTGGTTCCCACAAGCTGTTTTCCGCAAACAAGATTTCTGCAAGAACACTCATGGCGGGACTACATCGCTCAGCACTGTAAACCTAATAGGATGTCTAACGAGCAGTCAGTAAAAGATACGATAGTACTACTGTGGTGAAGAAAGTTCCCGTACACCGATGGCACGGATGGAAGGTGTAAACATCCCGATCACAAGCGGGGGTTGTCAGATGCGAATGAATATACAAAACAAAGCTTCACGGTGCTGGGTACCTCAGCCAGCTCTGAAGACGCACCGGGCAGAGTTTATTTACTGCGGTCGAAAGTCAGAAGAACCTACATGATATTAGTGCAGTGACAGTTGAAATACCACTTTTAGGCGTGGCCGGCAGATCCGGCGAGTCATCCATCAAAGAACATCCTGCCTCTACATCTGTAGAATCACATTTTCGGGCCGTAAAGGCCTCACCGCAAATTCGTGTTCCGAAGTAGATATTGATATTCGTGAATTATAATCGGAAAGTTCCAAATTACTCCTGTAAGTAGGGAGTTACAAAATTGTTTTAGTACGGTGGGTTGGGCAACTGCCAGCTACTGGAGAAAAACCCGACACATAGCGAAGTAATACGCGTGTTGTTTGTCGTGCTGATAGTAGCTGGTACAGATCCAACCTGTTCGGCCCCTGGCCGAGGATGCTCTCGATCTCTAGATCGCGTCGCCTTTTATACTCCTCGTGCCGTCTCAGGCGCAGGCTCCAACCAATCATCGTTCGAGCAACAGCCAATCAGCGCATAGCTAATAATAGCGCAGTCGAATGTTCTAGAACATTCTAGAACTTCTGCGTCCATGTGGTTATGACGTCACGGCAATATTTTGAAGATAATCAAGAAGGGTTTTCCATGGATAACTCAGCCATTTCTTAACCGATTTTGAAATGGTTTACAGATTTAAAAAGCCCGTTGAATTCTGGTCTTGATTAATGCCAGAGTCAACGGGAACAGGCAATCAATAAGGATTACAGGGTACCATCTCAGTACACTAAAAGCGCCATCCTATCTTGGTCGTAAACTACGTGCTCTATCAAAAACAGCATCTAGACGCGCGCATGCGCATCATGCGTTTTGACGAACTTAGTCATTTTCGCAACGCGATCTCTCATAGGCTCATATACGCTTATGGCTCTACCCAGGGGGGCGTGTTCAGGGAACGAATCCAGGACGGGCAGCGCGTACCCAGCTTAGCTGGTACGGCCGGTACCCGACCGGTCGATCCGAACTACAATATTCCCAGTGATTGATGTGATTGATATCACAGTGGCGACCATTCTGGCTTCAAAAAGAGGCTATGCATGGATATTTAATATAGATATGAATGATGACAGAAGCTGGAATATGTTTAAAAAACAAGTTAACAACATAGTTTGATTATTATGCATTATTTTAAGATGGAATTCCTGTTGATTATGTAAAAAAATTGATATTAAGGCATTTAAATGGTGGCCATTTTGAATTCAAGATGGCGGCCATAATGGACACTTTTCGAAAGCGATTTTGGATTTCTCTGGGGTTGTATTTCGAGTTTTAACAATAAAACTGATGTCACACAGGGTGTCCTGCTGGGTCCTATGCAGCCACCCTTCTATCTAGGATGACATCATAATCAATTTCATCATGAATGGCATAGATACATGTACATGTACATTCTAAGTTTGTCACGAATGCTTAATTGATGAAGGACTAAACGTTGTACGAATTGTATGACTACTATTTAATAAAGTTAAACATGCTGTTAAACTAACTTAGCTAAAGATGGGCGGGCATAGCTCAAACTGATTTTGTAAGCATGTTGCATTATTTCTGACCTGTAACTGTATGTGTTAAGCCTTACATCTCAGAAACAACAAATTCTTCATAATGTATCAAGTATTATGTTGAATATTTTGAAACTAGTTTAGTTTGCAGCTGTTAGCTGCTTATGGCATCAACAGGTTTCACTAGTCAAATTAGTTTCAAATATTCGTCTGAAAATATTCAATAGCTGATAGTTGTCTTGAAATTGAAACACTTGAATTTCATGAGCTAAATACATGAATTCTCTGCGTCGAGGGATACAGTACAGCTTACTGTGCATGTCCAAAACAAAATAAAACATACTGTTTTATATTTTTAACATAAAAGGATTGGAAGAAATTGCTGCCTAAGGTAGCAATGTCTGCCTAAGATAGCAATGTCTGCCTAATGTAGCAATGTCTGCCTAAGGTAGCAATGTCTGCCTAAGGTAGCAATGTCTGCCTAAGGTAGCAATGGCTTCCTACGGTAGCAATGGCTTCCTAAGGTAGCAATGTCTGCCTAAGGTAGCAATGTCTGCCTAAGGTAGCGATGTCTGCCTAATGTAGCGATGTCTTCCTAAGGTAGCAATGTCTGCCTAAGCTAGCAATGTCTTCCTAAGGTATCAATGTCTGCCTAAGGTAGCAATGTCTGCCTAAGGTAGCAATGTCTGCCTAAGGTAGCGATGTCTGCCTAATGTAGCGATGTCTTCCTAAGGTAGCAATGTCTTCCTAAGGTAGCAATGTCTGCCTAAGCTAGCAATGTCTTCCTAAGGTATCAATGTCTGCCTAAGGTATCAATGTCTGCCTAAGGTAGCAATGTCTGCCTAATGTAGCAATGTCATCCTATGGTAGCAATGTCTGCCTAAGTTAGCAATGTTTGCCTAAGGTAGCAATGTCTTCCTAAGGTACAGTGCAGCTCAGAGTTAACTTAGAATACGAATGGGTCTGAAATGCGTGCATGATGCGTTGAAGGCCCGTTTCCAACGCATCGGTTTTAAAAACACAATGCATTCACAACGCATCTAGTTAATTTTTTTCATGCATTTGAAATAATAAATATATGCAATAAATGCGTAAATACAATGTAAGCAAGTTTGAACTTGTTTGATGTCCCCCAGAGATAGTGCCAAACGCGTTGTTAAAAGCAAAACGGGACAGACGCCAAATTTTAAATACGTTTAAAAGATTCATATGTGCATTGCGTAATACCCGGCGTACATACCAACACGGCTCCAACTACCCGGGATCCAATCAAACTTAGATAAAAAAAAAAGACAGCGGGACATAATATTAAAAATCAAAATTATAAATATTACGAAACACAAAATCATGATTTCCGGTTGAGAATTAATGTAACGATGCACCCCTGAACGTTTTGCACCCCTGAACGTTTTGCATCTAGTGCAAGAATCGTAAGCATCGGTTCGTTTCGCATTTAACTTTTATAAACATCCAGTGCAGCGAAACATTGAGCTGGCGAGATTTGACATACACATGTAGGTTAATCAGAGTGAAAAATGTCTGTAAACAACTTCATTATCACTTCTACGCATCACCTGTGTTCGCGATGAACAGACAGCGAATAACTGCCAAATTATGGATTAAAGATGTCAAAATATAGCTAATGTGTACCAATGCTTGACTAATGTAGGCGCTTTTTTATTAAAACATGCAGATGGTGTGTTTTTTATTGATAATATGACACACAAATTAGCAGATTCGTGTCCGCTACCGCAATATCACCATCGGTGCTGTACACGAAAAAGACTAGTTCAGAGCTAGTTATGAAATACTATGCGCGCCTAAAGCTGTAACATGTACCAATATCTCATTGGCTTTTCGCAGAAATAAAGCGCCCGTAGTGATTTAATGATTTTCTTTTTGTGACATTCGGTAGCTTTCGGATTCACTATATTACAATGTAATGTAGCAGAGTATAACACATTGTTGTTGCCTCACTCAGGAACCAGGCCGAGGAAATGAGCAATCGCCGCACCCCCCTCTATGTAGCAATAACATAGCTAGATGATAAATAGTGCCTTAATAAACCTGTGAAAGTTAACATTATAAATAGTCAGGGAGCTAATTTCACTGTATTTCATGAACCAGACATTGTTTATTTTATTAATTTAAAAGTCAAAGTGGGCGTTAAGATATTGCTTTATTGCTTTTAAAAGCGGCACCGCGAATACGTGCACATTTTGCGTTCCGCATTGTTGATCGTGAGTCGCTCAGAGACTGGTTTTAAATAAATCACGTCATCAATTCGTTATGAATGACAACGAGACACGTGATCAAAATTTTACTACAATAGTAATTTTCATTCATTTATAATGACATCAGATGTCCAGCAAGCCAATCAAATTACGGCTACACTTTTCCAAGAATCTACGACTGCGCATTATTATCGATCTGCGAGACAGTCGCGCGAGGCATTTCTCATTAGTGGTGAATTTAGGCAGTGAATAAGTAACCAGGTTCATTTTGTTCTGTAAGAATGGAATGTTTACGTTACCAGGCAGCTGTATTGGAACTGATAATGCGACATACTGCCAATTATTCAACATTGAATGAGGCCTCCCCCTAAAATCATGACAGGAATTTCGTGAAAATTTACGGTACCATGGCAAAATATAATTGCATAATGTGTGTATGCCCGAGTAGTCGGTTGCCCTTCTTGGTCGACTAGCATAATGTCATTATACCAGCGCGGCGTAACCCATTTGTTTTACTTTCACACCGCGTTGTTTTACCGTTCACAACGGGAAAATGATGCATCCATTATTTTAAAATAGACCCGCTATGTACGCGTCATGCACCGCGTGCAGACGCACTTTATGTTAAGTTAACTCTGAGCTGTACTGTAGCAATGTCTGCCTGAGGTAGCAATGTCTTGCTAAGGTAGGAATGTCTGCCTAAGGTAGCAATGTCTGCCTACGGTAGCAATGTCTTCTTAAGTTAACCATGTCTTCCGAAGGCAGCAATGTCTGCCTAAGGTACATGTACCAATATCTGCCTGAGGTACACAATGTAACAATGTCTTCCTAATGGTAGCAATGTCTGCCTAAGGTAGCAATGTCTTCCAAAGCATGTTCAAAATATTTAACAGAACATTTCTTATATCGTGTTCAAAATTGTACTAATATGTTTCTGTTTTTATCTTGGAAGCGGTTAACTTATTTATGAGCTGTGGTGTAGATCTCTTGTATCTGTTTGGATCCTTAGGCTTCCAGAGTTTCATGCCAAGTTTGGCTAAACTCATCAAAAGGAGTTATTACATGTAACTGTGTGAATCAGAAATAACTTTAATTCGATCCATAACTATGAACTACACATCATTTGAGGGAATATTTTGATAATTATTTAAACTTACCTAAATTTTCAGATCCTGTTTCATCATCCCATTTGTCCATCCCAAGGTGAATTCATATTATTATATTCATGACACAGCAAACTTCATAAACAAACTAGAAGCATTCAGGTCATCAGATCCTGTGTCGGCATCCCATGTGTCCATCCCAAGGTGAACTCATATATTCACGACACTGCAGACTTCATAAACAATCTAGAAACATTCAGGTCCTCAGATCCTGTGTCGTCATCCCATTTGTCCATCCCAAGGTGAACTTATATTATTAGTGCCCTACCGGTAAAGCTGAGGGGGGGGGACAGACTATAGGTTTGCACTCCATCTGTCCGTTTGTCTGTCCATCTGTCCATCTGTCACAGTTGGTTTTCCGCACTTCTTTTCGCAGTCCTTCAAGGTATTCAACTGAGAATTGGTATATTGCTTTGTTATGAGAAGTTACAGACCAAGTTCGAGTTTCAGGCGTATGCGTCAATGGCCCCTTTTGACTTAAGAAATATGAAAAATATCAGCTTTCCACTTTTTTGCACTCCTTCAAGATATTTAAAAGAAAATCAGTTCATCGCTTTAGTATAAGGAGTTACAGAGCAAGTTCGAGTTTCATACATATTCGTCAATTTTTCATGGAGTTATGCCCCCCCCCCCCCTTTCGACATACGAAATACGAAAAATATTAGTTTTCTGCACTTTTCTTCGCAGTCTTTCAAGATATTATACTGAGAATGGCTACATAGCTTTGCTATGAGAAGTTACAGACCAAGTTCGAGTTTCAGGTGTATGCTTAAATTTTTGATGGAGTTATGCCCCCTTTCGACTTAGGAAATGTGAAAAATATCAGCTTTCCGCACTTTTATTCGTACTCCTTCAAGATATTTGAGGAAAGGTCAGTACATCGCTTTAGTATAAGGGGTTGCAGAGAAAGTTCGAGTTTCAGACAGTTTCATCAATTTTTCATGGAGTTATATGCCCCCTTTCGACTTATGAAATACAAAATATATTCGTTTTCCGCACTTTTTCGCAGTCTTTCAAGATACTATACTGAGAATTGCTACATTGCTTTGTTATGAGAAGTTACAGACCAAGTTTGAGTTTCAGGCGTATGCGTAAATTTTTGATGGAGTTATGCCCCTCTTTCGACTTAAGAATTATGAAGAATATTAGCTTTCCGCACTTTTTTTCGCACCCCTTCAAGATATTTAAGCGAAAATCAGTGCATCGCTTTAATATAAGGAGTTACAGACCAAGTTCGAGTTTCAGACATTTTCGTCAATTTTTCATGGAGTTATGGCCCCCCCCTTTTGACTTACAAAATACGAAAGATATTAGTTTTCTGCACTTTTTCGCAGTCTTTCAAGATACATGTATTATACTGAGAATGGCTACATAGCTTTGTTATGAGAAGTTACAGACCAAGTTCGAGTTTCAGGCATATGCGTAAATTTTTGATGGAGTTATGCCCCCTTTCGACTTAGGAAATGTGAAAAATATCAGCTTTCTGCACTTTTTTCGCACTCTTTCAAGATATTTAAGGAAAAGTTGGTACATCACTTTAGTATAAGGGGTTACAGAGCAAGGTCGAGTTTCAGACATTTTGGTCAATTTTTCATGGAGGTATGCCTGCCCCCTTTCGACTTATGAAATACAAAATATATTAGTTTTCCGCACTTGTTTCGCAGTCTTTCAAGATATTATCCTGAGAACTGCTACATTGTACATTGCTTTGTTATGAGAAGTTGTAGACCAAGTTTGAGTTTCAGGCATATGCATAAATCTTTGAGGGAGTTATACACCCTTTCGAATTAAGAAATACGAAAACTATCAGCCTTCCGCACTTTCTTTCGCACTCCTTCAAGATATTTAAGTGAAAATCGATGCATTGCTTGAGTATAAGGAGTTACAGATCACGTTCGAGTTTCAGACATTTTTGTCAATTTTTCATGGAGTTATGCCCCTTTCGACTTATGCAATGCAAAAAAATATTAGTTTTCCGCACCTTTTTTCGCAGTCTTTCAAGATATTGTACTGAGAATTGCTACATTGCTTTGTTATGAGAAGTTACAGACCAAGTTCGAGTTTCAGGCGTATGCGTACATTTTTTATGTAGTTATGCCCCCTTTCGACCTATGAAATACGAAAAATATTAGTTTTCTGCACTTTTTCTCGCAGTCTTTCAAGATATTGAACTGAGAATTGGTACGTTACTTTATTATGAGAAATTACATCATTTTTTGATGGAGTTATGTCCCCTTTCGACTTATGAAATACAAACATATCAGCTTTCAAGACTTTATCCTATATACATTTTTGTATACCATATATAACTGAGACTTGGTTTATTGCTATGTTATGAGAAGTTACAGATCAAGTTCGAGTTTCAGCTGCTTTTGACAATTTTTAATGAATTTTTTGACTGTCAATCTCTAAAGATTTATATCACCTGGTAGGGGACATGTATTGCAAAGCAATACTTACAGAATGCTTGTTATATTCATGACACTGCAGACTTCGTAAACAAGCTAGAAACATTCAGGTCATCAGATCCTGTGTCATCATCCCATTTGTCCATCCCAAGGTGAACTCATATAGTCATGACACAGCAGACTTCATAAACAAACTAGAAACAGTCAGGCCATCCTGCTTACTATGGATGTAGCTTCACTATACACAGACATTCCACACAGGTATGGGCTAAATGCTGTGTCTCAATTTCTCAGAACACATGGCTGCCCATGGAAACTTTCGCCACACAGACTTTTACACTTCTCAAATTTGTGCTCTCCTGGAATCTGTAGTAGGGGAGACAATTTCCTCAAGCACGCACACTAGCACACACACGGAATGGTACACCACTATGCCATAAGCAGATAAGAGGGTACCCACAAGACTTAATTACAATGCGCAGGCATGCCATCACAAATCCCCAATGCTTAGTCTCACTTTAATGTTCTGCCAACCACATACTCCACCTACACCGTGGTGTGGTTGAGGGTGGGGGGTTGCAGTGGGGTGGAAGGGGTGTGTGTTGTGGAGGGGTGTGTCCACCATTCGTCTGTCGATCTCTCCTGCTATCTCCTACAAAATCGTTTGGCGGAATTCAATCATTGCTGTGTGAGTTGACTATATGATTGCAGACTGCAAGACGACATTGACATTAGGCTCTGCCCCACGTTTTGTGGTGGGTAGGTTTTCAGGGTGAAAGTAATGGGGCAGAAGTTGGCGGAAGTCAACCAACTGAAATAAGAATTGGCAAAAGTTTGAGAACCATTGCCACTATACAGGAAAAAGACTGGTAGCTAGAAGACCATTTCTCCATGGATAAAATGTTAAAATTAAATTTCATGAAATATATGTACATCTTACAAAGAACCTAAAAACTGTTTAAGATAGAGGGTGTGTGTACATTAGCATGGATATCATTTGCAGTCATAACCCTTGTTACCTCTCCCTTGATCATGTACTTGTTAAGCAGGACAATATTCACTTTTGAAGGTGTCGTGTGGAATGTCCATTTGTAAGCTATGGGAATGTTTATTGAACATTTTCCCCTTCCAGCAATCTGTGGATAAATTTTCAAAAATTGCTTTCTGCAAAAGCTGGCTGTCTGCCTGTCTCCTGCAAAAAACCATTAACAACAAAGATTACTATTTTCATGTTCCGTCTTCATTAACCCTTTAATGCCTAAGCCAACCAAAAACTAACTTCAGTGGTATTGAGAAATATCCATTTTCACTTCAAGAGTATACTTACCTCCCTAATACTTTTGATATTGCTAAATATTGGCTTTCACTCAATAAACACTCAGATTTAAAACAGTTAGGTGCCCCTACTGGGCAGGGAGTCAGAGCGTAGTCTGGCGGATGCCAGCCCCACCACCGCGCATGCGCAGACTAGCACTACCTCTTTGCTAGATTATTGGCAGAGAGTTCACACATGTCTTTTTGTGCTGAAGCTTTTCTTTATCTTAAACTAGTTTAAGTGGTGTTGGTTGGTGTGATAGTCACTTTTTTGGATGGCGGGAGGTTTCAATTCGCCAAAGAAGGACTTAGGACCTTTAAATCAGGTGACTTCTAGTAAAATTAGCGAGTTTTCTTCCCGGTGTATTGTGTTTCCGGGACTCGCGTTTACCGTGATAAGCGCCTTAGTTAGTTGGTTTAGGTCAACTCGGTGCTTCCTAGGACTAATTTCTCTTTCTGTTTATGTCCACAGGTCTGTATGACGCTGGGTGGTGACAATCACAGTTGCTGAGAGTTAGTTTTCTCTCCACCATGGTTCCATTTCCTACTAACACTGTTAGGTTATCTAACCAAATGAAAAATATGTCCAGTGAGTTGGAGGCCTAGTATAAAGGTCTTCTCACTTTGCCCTCTTGATCCAATTCCTTCCCCATGAGGTGGAGAGAGTTAAGAGGCGTGCAGATGGTGGAGTTCTCCGGTTCGTCACGTTGGATGGTTTGTCTATACAAAGTGTCAGGTATCTAGTTATTGATAATGTGGTGATGTTAATTATTGTAAACAAACAAAGGGAGATAATTAACATTTTTGCCAGAAAAGAGTTATCTATATGTATCTGATGGTTGTGTAGTCAACTTATCCATTCAGCATACAATTCGTCCTTGCACTTGGATGTTTTGTTGGGATCGAATTTTTCCTGTCACGGGATTAATGACGTCATAATCAGCCTGGCTATGTGTTTATCAAGCAATTCAAGCGCTATGCTGGTTTCTGATGTATATGGATCTTTATGATCGTTTTCCTTCTCTTTGAGTTGGATTGAGTTTCTAAGCTTAACTAGTTGCTCATACTCCTTGTCCTTTGCCCTGTTTCAGGGACCGGGTTGCGCGTCCTGTGGTCGTTTTCTGCCGGATAAGTTCTGGCCGCATCTGTGCTGTCAATGTAGCCCTTGTGGTCCATTGGTTAATTGTGACATATGTAAGCACTGGGGGGGCGAGTTAATGTCCGAATTCTTGTGCTATTTACAGGCGACGGACAAGGTGGTAGAGGAGGAGAAGAAGAAGAAGCGGAAACGAGAGGTTGTAAGTGGTAAGGGTAAGGGGAAGGTCTCGTCCGCGGTGGATATGGAGGCCTTCCGGACCGAGATGTTGGGAGAGATGAAGAGGACGATAAAGGATTTGGTTCCAGGGTTGCTTCGTGGCATGCTTCCTGGACCAAATCCTTTACTGTCCTCATCATCGGCTTCGGAGCAGGTAATCCCCGCCTCTGGATCGATTTTCCTTAGTCCGCTTCCGTTGTCCGACGATTCAGAGGTGGCCCCATTAGAGGGGGCGTTCCATGGCCCTGGCAGCAGGCTTATTGCCGCGCCGATAGGGGACCGTGGACGGTTGTCGCTGGAACCCGCGGGCTGCTTATCAGTCCAGGGGTATCCGCACGCCGCGGTGGCCAGTACCTCCTATGGCACCGTTCCTGGTCAGCCCGGGTTAGCTCTCTTTGCTAACCCGGGGTCTAATCTTTCTGACCAGGGTAATGAGGATTACCTGCTAGGGTCGCCGTCTGACGACGTGGACATGGATGAAGACGTTTGTGCACCCCTCGCGGGGAATACAGGCGCCTTGTTCCACGGTTTTACTCACCCTGGAGTAAAGTCCGCGGCTCAGGTGGTGGCCCAGGGCGCTGCTGATGGCCAGCGGTACCGCATACCTCGGCTTGCCGAGGGTGTTGCTGGTGCTGGCCGGGCCCGTGGTGAGCCTATATATACCCCGCGCTCTGCCACGGTGCCTGCTCCTGGTCAAACCAGTGATATTTTCATGCCGGTGCTGTCAGGCCCGCGTGTTTTCCCTGGCTTGCCAGGTGTATCAGCATACCCGCCGTCAAGCTCTACTGCTTGCGCTCAGGAGGAAGACGAAGGACCCCGTCTTGTAGAGCGCTCGCAGTTAGCCACGGAGGAGGATTGGTATGACGCTTGCCAGTGGTTGGTGAGCGTTAGGCCTGATCTGCCCGTGGAGCAGTCGGCTAGCCAGCGTGTTCACACGCCGTGGTTAGCTGGGAAACCGACTGCTAACGCTATGCCTTCTCTGCCGCTGGCGGAGCATGTCGTTGACATGTTCAAGGCGGCGGAGTCGTCCATTAAGTCGAGTGGACGTCTCGCGAAGGCCCCTCGCGAGGTGGCCAGGCGTTGTCGCATCGTGCCCCTGGATTACCAGCGGTACGGTGTGGTACCCAAGCCCAGCGTGGATGACCGCGCGGCTTTGGGTGAGGATGCGCGGCCAGGCTCCCGTTCTGACACGGGTGTCTTGTGCGCGAACGCGTTGCGTTCGGCGAATGCCGCGTTGCGTGATGCGGAGGAGAGTGGGAGGGCTTCGATTGCCGCTCTGTCCCACGTCTCCCAGCTGTTACAGGGGGTAGTAACGGCATCCGCATCGCGCCAGCCAAGTCCGGTCACTGTCCAGCGAACCATCCAGGATGGTATTAACCTGGCACTGGACTGTGTGACTCGGGCGGTGACCAGGAGTGTCAGGGCAAGACGCACGTTTGCCCTGGACAATCTGTGCCCGTCTCAGGACCTGTACAATAGGCTACTGCGTACGCCTATGACGGGCCCTGGTCTTTTTGGAGGTGAGGGATGTCGCCACCTCCAGGAGACGGTCACCCTGGTGAATAACCAGAGGGCGCTGCGCGAGCAGTTTGATGTACTGCGTCGTGCTAACGTTCGCGCCGCGGCCCCGGCGTATCGTCCCCTGCAGGCTCGAGGTGGTGATGGCCAGGTCAGTGGCCAGCCACCGTCGCAGCGTCGGCCTCGGCCGCGTGCGATTCGGCCGGCAGCGAGGGGGGCGCAGGTTCCTCAGGCGCCGTCAGCCAGGCAGCCGCCCGCGCACCGAGGTGCGCGCGGGGCGGGGCGGGGCGCGCGAGGGTCTGGGCGTGGTTATTGGTCCTGACAGGACGCTTACCGCGGTAAGAACCACTCCGGTGTGTATGGCGACGGAGACAGTGCCGCTCTTGCATGCCTCGTGTCCACCGCGGTCCCTAGGTGGGCCGGTGGGAGGCCGGCTAGCCGGCCACATGCAAGAGTGGGAACGGTTAACTCAGGACCGTTTAGTCTTGCGATGGCTTTCCGTCGGGTATCATCCAGAGTGGGTGACAGGCCCGCCGTCGCGACTGTCTCTGGTGCCAGTCTGGACTCCCATTCCGAGAGATCCAGAGCAAAGGTTGTGTATCGAGGAGGAGATAAATTCCCTCATACAAAAGGGAGCTATTCAGCCGGCACAAAGATGTCCGGGCTTCTATTCAACCCTGTTCTTAGTAACAAAACGCACCGGAGGGTGGAGACCGATTCTCAACCTCAAGCCATTGAACAAGTTCATCGAGACGCCCAGTTTCAAGATGGAAACGGTGCGCTCGGTGTTGGCGGGGTTGGAGAGGGGGATGTGGACGGCGTCGATAGATTTGAAGGACGCTTATTTCCACATCCCCATCCACGGGAGTTTCTGTCGCTTCCTGAGATTTGCATTCCAGGGCAGACAGTGGGAATTCAGGGTGTTGCCCTTCGGAATTTCCACGGCTCCTCGGGTTTTCACCCGTGTGGTTCTTGCGATCACAGCATACCTCCGCAGGAGAAGCATAGCAGTCCACACGTACATAGACGACTGGCTGTTGAAAGCGCACACCCGGGAAAGTTTGTCCGCCAATCTGGAGATTGTTTTGAAAATTCTCACAGACTTGGGCTGGTTGATCAATTTCCCAAAATCAGAGCTGACTCCATCCCAGAAGTTTGTTTACCTGGGGATGTTCTTCGATCTAGAGACAGGATATGTTTATCCTACTCAGGAGAGAGTTCAAAAACTCATCTCGTTGATTCAGTCAGTGTGCGACAGTCGTCATGTCCTGGCACGGGTTTACTTGAGAATGCTGGGGTTGATGGTTTCGTTGGAACCAGTCATTCCTCAGGCCGCCTTACGCAGGCGGCCGATACAGTTGTTTCTCATGACACAATGGACCCAGAGTACAGGTTCGCTGGACTCGAATGTGTCAGTGTTGGCGCCTCTGATTCACCACCTGCAATGGTGGTTGAATACAGAGAATCTCTTGCCGGGGGTTTTGCTAACCCCTCCCCACCCTCAGGTGACTGTGTATACAGATGCGTCGATGGAGGGCTGGGGAGCTTGCCTGGAAGAATCCACGATATCAGGGCTTTGGAATCTGGAACAGTCAAAGGAACATATAAATCTACTGGAGCTAAGAGCAGTAGTCCTGGCCCTGGAACATTTCTTACAGAAAGTTCAGGGCAAGATTGTTCTTATTCGTTCAGACAACTCAACAGTTGTGACTTACATAAACCGCCAGGGCGGAACGAAGTCGCCCAGTCTCTGTATGATGACATGGAAACTGCTTTGTTGGTGTCTGGATCACCAGATTACCTTGAAAGCAGTTCATATTCCGGGAAGGTTAAACCTGCTAGCAGACTCATTGAGCCGAAGGATGAGTGTTTTACCCACGGAATGGCAACTAAATCAATGTGTGGCGGATCGTCTGTTCGACCATTGGGGGAAACCCAACATCGATTTGTTCGCAACGAAGAAGAATGCGAAGATGACGACGTACGTCTCTCCGATTCCGGATCCAAGCGCTTTCGCAACAGATGCGTTAGCTATCAGCTGGGGGAGAATGTATGCATACGCATTCCCTCCAGCAATCCTGATTCCAAAAATTCTTCAGAAAATCAGACAAGAGGAATGCCAAGTGCTTCTGATCGCCCCGGATTGGCCAAGCCGATCATGGTATACGGATCTGCTGGACCTTCTGGTCTGCAATCCGGTTCCTCTGCCTCTGATGGACGATATTATCTTCCAGGGCAAGGCCCTTCACAACAATCCGTCAATGTTCAGATTGACTGCGTGGATGTTGTCAAGGAATCTAGAATTAAGGAGGGCTTTTCTGAGCAAGCAGCCATGTTTATGGCCAAAGCCAGGAGGGGGTCAACCTCCAGAGCATATAATTATAAAATCAACAGATTTGCAGAATGGTGCTCAAAAAGATGTATTGATCCAATGGATTCATCTGTTCAAGTAGTAGCTGATTTCCTCTGTCACCTCTATGATGCCTATAGCCTCAAGCCTAACTCTATTGCTGGTTATAAATCAGCATTAATGTCTGTTATTCCTTGCTTGGCTAAGAGGGGAAGTGATGAAGTAAATACATTAAATGTATTAATTAAAGGCATGGGCAATCTAAGACCAAGGAATCCACCTGTGATTCCGTCTTGGAGTTTATCGCTAGTGCTTCAAGTACTAGGTGATAAGCCTTTTGAACCACTTAGTTCCATTTCTATGAAACTATTAACACTGAAGACTGTGTTTTTAATTGCTGCGGCCTCGGCTAGGCGTAGGAGTGAAATTCATGCCTTATCAGCCGAGGATGACCGTTTTGTGGTTTCAGGGGAAGGCCTTAAGCTGCTACCTAGGATTAATTTCTTGGCTAAAAATCAGTCGTTGAAATATCCAGGTCAACCTATTATTTTGCCTGCTTTAACTAGATATGATCCTAATTCTAAAGCATGGTGTCCCGTCCGGGCGCTGCGCCGGTACAAACAACGTACGGCGGCGTGGCGCACCGACCAGTCAGCGTTATGGTTGTCATATATTGAACCCCATGGGAGGGCTTCTAAGGACACCATTTCCAGGTGGATTGTGGAATGCATTCAGTTTTGCCATAAATCCGCCACCGGGAAGCAGGTTGACGTGGCCAAGGCTCACAGTGTCCGCGGCGTAGTGACATCCACGGCCCTGTTTAATGGGGTCCCTGTGGATGATATTATGTCGGTGGCTCAGTGGCACTGTGAGTCAAGTTTTACAGACCATTATCTCCGTGACACTTCTAATCCTCTCGCCTTGTCGGTTTTGAAAAAATAAATCGGTTTATATTTTTTGAGGAGGTTTTCCTCATTACTTATATATTTCACAATTAATTTATGGAAACACCCACTTTTTTGGGCCTGCATCAGTCTTTACCAATGGGAAGATGATGTCAGCAGCCATTTTCAACAAGGTCAGTCTTGTTCATGTGTTGTCCGTTGTTGATTGTATTGTCACGATTACCCGTTATTAATATGGTGATGGTTTGTGTATTTGTGTGGTTCATTGTTGAGAGTTACGAAAATGGAGCTTTTTCGTCTCTGTCCTGTAGTACATGGCACTTGTACGTAGAGAGCGTATAGGACATTGAGGTCAGTCGACTCTTCCTCCCAGGAAGGAGGGGGGGGAGCGCATATGACATTCGGTCATCTCTCATACATCGGTGGTGTTATCCGATGGTTAGTCAAATCCTGACTGTTTTTTCTTACAGTTTCAGAAGTTTAAGTGCCTTAAACGCAGAAAAGCGTATAGGGATGAGCTGGTCTTTTGACCTCGCCTCCCTCCCGCCAGATTCACTTTCGAATTCTGGCAATATCAAAAGTATTAGGGAGGTAAGTATACTCTTGAAGTGAAATAAACGAAATCTAGGATTTCTTTTTTCACGAGAGAGTTGATACTTACCTCCCTAGATACGGACCCGGCCTCTCCACCCCACAGAGGCTCGGTCTTCAGGCTCTTAATAGTTGCATGTGTGTCAGCCAATAATCTAGTCAGAGGAAGTGCTAGTCTGCGCATGCGCGGTGGTGGGGCTGGCATCCGCCAGACTACGCTCTGACTCCCTGCCCAGTAGGGGCACCTAACTGTTTTAAATCTGAGTGTTTATTGAGTGAAAGCCAATATTTAGCAATATCAAAAGTATTAGGGAGGTAAGTATCAACTCTCTCGTGAAAAAAGAAATCCTAGATTTCGTTTATTGCATACCAAGAGACGGCTATTTTAGAAAATTTACCACTGGAATGACTGCCTCAATAAAAAGCCAGTCGTTCCGGTGTTAAATTAAAAAAAATAGTCTCTTTGTCAGCAAAATGGACACTTTCTATGAGAAAACATGAATTTTCTTGACAAAATGTGGCAATTAAAGGGTTATTAAAATGTTTTCTCAAATCTGTTTTTGTGTGTGCTGCTATAGGTTGCTAGACGTGATTGACTCATATGAGAAACAATTAACACAGCTGAGAAAGGAACTTCAATCAAATACGTAAATATGATATATTTAGCAATGTTCACGGACTACTGGACGGAATGATTTGTACAATAGACTTAGTACTTATCCATATTTCTTTAAGCACTTAATACTTAAATTTGTTCCAGAAAATTTCAATTTTCTTAAAGCAAATGTCCATATGCAGAACAAGAGAAGACTATTATTGATGATGATTTACTGCTGGAATGACTTACTCACTTATCGAGCCAGTCATTCCAGTAGTAAATATTCAATTATAGGTTTCTGTTGTTCTGCAAATGGACATTTCTTTCTCAAGACCGCTGCAGACGGCATTTTTGACCGGCTTAAGTGTCAAAGGGTAAAGTAAATATACAGTTATTGTAACTGTCAACTACCCTCTGTCTGCCTGCCTGCCTGCCTGCCTGCCTGCCTGCCTGCCTGCCTGCCTGCCTGCCTGCCTGCCTGCCTGCCTGCCTGCCTGCCTGCCTGTCTGTCTGTATCTGGCTGGCTGGCTACCTGTCTCTGTGCCTGTGCCTGTGCCTGTGCCTGTGCCTGTGTCAAATTACTTTCAAAATATTCAACTGAAAATAGATCGGAAAGAATTTGTCATTTATGGTCTATAAGAGCGAAAGAATTACTGTTTATTTTCAGACTAGAGACTGACATTAGCCATGATGTGTTAACCAGTAGCAGCAATGCAGAGACTCATGTCTCAGAAAACATCAAAGTCCTAATTAAGGTATGGTATTATCATCACAAATAAAAACATTATATATAGCGTCCAGTTACATTCATATTTATCTACTAGTAAGATGTTCTTTACATTAAGTTTTCTGGTAATTATTTTAGAAAATTATGAAATATTAGGATTTTATTCATTAGCGAAATATTTAGCCAATCCCGCTTCCTATTAGCATCCAGATTTCAATTTTAGTAGCATTTGTCTAACTGGTGAATGGATACATGTATCAGTGCCTGTATCATTACCCTCTGTGCATCAGTGCCTGTATCATTAACTGTATCAGTGCCTGTATCATTACCCTCTGTGCATCAGTGCCTGTATCATTAACTGTATCAGTGCCTGTATCATTACCCTCATTGTATCAGTTTCTGTATCATAACGTATATCATTACCTGTATCAGTGCCTGTATCAGTGTACCAGTGCCTGTATCATTACCTGTATCATTGGCCTCTGTGTATCAGTGCCTGTATCATTACTCTCTGTGCATCAGTGCCTGTATCATTAACTGTATCAGTGCCTCTATCATTACTCTCTGTGTATCAGTGTCTGTATCATTACTTGTATCACTGCCTGTATCATTGCCCTGTGTGTGTCTTTGCCTGTATCATTACCTGTACCACTGCCTGTATCATTACCCTCTGTATCAGTACCAGTATCATTACCCTCTTGTGTATCAGTGCCTGCATCATTATCCTCTCTGTCAGTGCCTGTATCATTACCTGTGCCAGTGCCTGTATCATTACCCTCTGTGTATAAGTGCCTGTATCATTGCATGTATCAGTACCTGTATCATTACCCTATCACTGCCTGTATCATTACCCTCTGTGTATCAGTGTCTGTATCATTACCATGTGTATCGGTGCCTGTATCATTACGCTCTGTGTATCAGTGTCTGTATCATTACCCTCTGTGTATCAGTGTCTGTATCATTACCATGTGTATCGGTGCCTGTATCATTACCCTCTGTGTATCAGTGCCTTTATCTGTATCGGTGCCTGTATCACTACCTGTTTTCACATCAAGAGTATACTTACCTCCCTAATACTTTTGATATTGCTAAATATTGGCTTTCACTCAATAAACACTCAGATTAAAACAGTTAGGTGCCCCTACTGGGCAGGGAGTCAGAGCGTAGTCTGGCGGATGCCAGCCCCACCACCGCGCATGCGCAGACTAGCACTTCCTCTTTGCTAATTTATTGGCTGAGAGACAACACATGCTTTCATGATAGGATCTTTCTTTACGCTTTTCAAAGCTTTTTAAGACTATTTAAGAGACGTTTTCACCTGACAAAGATGGCTGAGAGAGTGACTTCGCCACAGGAGGGCCTTGGACCTTTAAATCAGGTGACTTCTAGTAAAATTAGCGAGTTTTGTCCCGTTGTAATGTGTTTCCGGGACTCTCGCTAAACGTGATAAGCGCCTTAATTAGTTGGGTTTTTTCAACTAGGTGCTATACAAGACTAATCTCTCTTTGTGTTTATGTCCACAGGTCTGTGTGAAGGAGAAATAAGGACATGACATCAGCAGAGGGTTTGTGTCTCTCCACCATGGTTCCATTTCCTACTAATACTGTTAGGTTATCTAACCAAAAAATTCTATGCCCAGTGAGTTGGAGGCCTATTATAAAGGTCTTCTCACTTTGCCCTCTTGATCCAATTCCTTCCTCTTGAGGTGGAGAGAGTTAAGAGGCGTTCAGTGGTGGAGTTCTCCAGTTCATCAGGTTGGATGGTTTGTCTAGACAAGGTGTCAGGTATTAATTATTGATATGAGAAAGGGAGATAATTAACACTATTTGCCATTGTTATCAGTATTTATCTGATGCTTGTGTAGTCGAAATGTCCATTCTGCACATGTTCTGGTTAAAGATACAATTCGTCCTTGCACTGGGATGTTTGTTGGGATCGATTTTGTCCTGTCATAGGATTAATGACGTCATAATCAGCTTTGCTCTTTAATTACAATTAAAGTTGTCCGAAGCTGGTTTCTCATAAAAATTATGATCTTTATGATCATTTCCTTCTCTTGAGTTGGTTAGTTTCTAAGCGTAACTAGTTTGCTCATACTCCTCGTCCTTTGGCCTTTTTCAGAGACCTGGTTGTGCGTCCTGTGGACGATTTTTGAGGGACAAGTTTGGCCCTCATCTATGTTTTCAGTGTAGCCCCTGTGGTCCCTTGCTTAATTGCGAGATATGTAAGCACTGGGGGGGCGATTCGTCCTTGCACTGGGATGTTTGTTGGGATCGATTTTGTCCTGTCATAGGATTAATGACGTCATAATCAGCTTTGCTCTTTAATTACAATTAAAGTTGTCCGAAGCTGGTTTCTCATAAAAATTATGATCTTTATGATCATTTCCTTCTCTTGAGTTGGTTAGTTTCTAAGCGTAACTAGTTTGCTCATACTCCTCGTCCTTTGGCCTTTTTCAGAGACCTGGTTGTGCGTCCTGTGGACGATTTTTGAGGGACAAGTTTGGCCCTCATCTATGTTTTCAGTGTAGCCCCTGTGGTCCCTTGCTTAATTGCGAGATATGTAAGCACTGGGGGGGCGAGCTAATGTCCGAATTCTTGTGCTTGCAGGCGAAGGACAAGTTGGAGGAGGAGAAAAAGAAGCTGAAAAAAGAGGTCGTAAGTAAGAAGGGTAAGAGGAAGGCCTCGTCCGCGGTGGACATGGAGGCCTTCCGGACCGAGATGTTGGGAGAGATGAGGAGGACAATCAAGGATTTGGTTCCAGAGTTGCTTCGTGGCATGCTTCCTGGACCAAATCCTTTATTGACCTCATCATCTGCTTCGGAGCAGGTAATCCCCACCTCTGAATCAACGTTCCTTAGTACGCTTCCGTTGTTTGAAGATTCAGAGGTGGCCCCATTAGAGGGGGTGTTCCACGGCCCTGGCAGCAGGCTTATTGCCGCGCCCAATAGGGACCGTGGACGGTCGTCGCTGGAACCCGCGGGCTGCTCATCAGTCCAGGGGTATCCGCACACCGCGGCTGCCAGTACCTCGTATGGCGCCTTCCCTGGCCAGTCCGGGTTAGCTCTCTTTGCTGACCCGGAGTCTAATCTTTCTGGCCAGGAGGATGATGATTACCTGTTAGGGTCGCCGTCTGAAGACGTGGTCATGGAATATGACGTTTGTGCGCCCCTCGCGGGGAATACAGGCGCCTTTTTCCACGGTTCTACTCTCCCAGGGGTAGAATCCACGGTTCAGACTGTGGCCCTGGGCGCTGAAGGCCAGCGGTACCGCATACCTCGGCTTGCCGAGAGTGTAGCTGGTGCTGGCCGGGGCCGTGGTGGGGCGGTATATGCCCCGCGCTCTACCACGGCGCCTGCTCCTGGTCAAACCAGTGAGATTAGCATGCCGGTATTATCAGGCCCGCATGCTCTCCCTGGCTTGCCAGGGATATCAGCGTATCCGCCGTCAAGCTCTGTTGCTTGTGCTCAGGAGGAAGACGAAGGCCCCCGTCTTGTAGAGCGCTCGCAACTAGCCACGGAGGAGGATTGGTCTGACGCTTGCCAGTGGCTGGTGAGTGTTAGACCAGATCTGCCCGTGGAGCAGTCGGCTAGCCAGCGTGAACACAGGCCGTGGTTAGCTGGTAAGCCTACTGCTAACGCTATGCCTTCTCTGCCGCTGGCAGAGCATGTCGTTGACATGTTCGAGGCGGCGGAGACGTCCATTAAGTCGAGTGGACGTCTCGCTAAGGCCCCGCGCGAGGTGGCCAGGCGTTGCCGCATCGTGCCCCTGGACTACCAGCGGTACGGTGTGGTACCAAAGCCGAGCGTGGATGACCGCGAGGCTTTGGGTGAGGATGCGCGGCCAGGCTCCCGTTCTGACACGGGAGTCTTGTGCTCGAACGCGTTGCGTTCGGCAAATGCCGCGTTGCGTGATGCGGAGGAGAGTGGGAGGGCTTCGATTGCCGCTCTGTCCCACGTCTCCCAGCTGTTACAAGGGGTAGTAACAGCATCCGCATCGCGCCAGCCAAGTCCGGTCACAGTCCAGCGAGCCATCCAGGATGGTATCAACCTGGCTCTGGACTGTATGACGCGGGCGGTGACCAGGAGTGTCCGGGCAAGGCGCACTTTTGCCTTGGATAATCTGTGCCCGTCCCAGGACCTCTACAATTCTCAACCTCAAGCCATTGAACAAGTTCATAGAGACGCCCAGTTTCAAGATGGAGACTGTGCGCTCGGTGTTGGCGGGGTTAGAGAGGGGAATGTGGACAGCGTCGATAGATTTGAAGGACGCTTATTTCCACATCCCCATACACAGGAGTTTCCGTCGCTTCCTGAGATTTGCATTCCAGGGCAGACAGTGGGAATTCAGGGTGCTACCCTTCGGAATTTCCACGGCTCCTCGGGTTTTCACCCGTGTGGTTCTTGCGATCACCGCATACCTCTGCAGGAGAAGCATAGCAGTCCACACGTACATAGACGACTGGCTGTTGAAAGCGCACACCCGGGAAAGTTTGTCGGCCAGTCTGGAGATTGTTTTGAAAACTCTCACAGAATTAGGCTGGATGATCAATTTCCCAAAATCAGAGCTGACTCCATCCCAGAAGTTTGTTTACCTGGGGATGTTCTTCGATCTAGAGACAGGATATGTTTATCCTACTCAGGAGAGAGTTCAGAAACTCATCTCATTAATTCAGTCAGTGTGCGACAGTCGTCATGTCCTGGCACGGGTTTACTTGAGAATGCTGGGGTTGATGGTTTCATTGGAACCAGTCATTCCTCAGGCCGCCTTACGCAGGCGGCCGATCCAGTTATTTCTCATGACACAATGGGCCCAGAGTACAGGTTCGCTGGACTCGAATGTGTCAGTGTTGGCGCCTCTGATTCATCACCTGCAATGGTGGTTGGACACAGAGAATCTCTTGGTGGGGGTTATGCTAACCCCTCCCCACCCTCAGGTGACTGTGTATACAGATGCATCGATGGAGGGCTGGGGAGCTTGCCTGGAAGAGTCCACGATATCAGGGCTTTGGAATCTGGAACAGTCAAAGGAACATATAAATCTACTGGAGCTAAGAGCAGTAGTCCTGGGCCTGGAACATTTCTTACAGAAAGTTCAGGGCAAGATTGTTCTTATTCGTTCAGACAACTCAACAGTTGTGACTTACATAAACCGCCAGGGCGGAACGAAGTCGCCCAGTCTCTGTATGATGACATGGAGACTGCTTTGTTGGTGTCTGGATCACCAGATTACCTTGAAAGCAGTTCATATTCCGGGAAGGTTAAACCTGCTAGCAGACTCATTGAGCCAAAGGATGAGTGTTTTACCCACGGAATGGCAACTAAATCAATGTGTGGCGGATCGTCTGTTCGACCATTGGGGGAAACCCAACATCGATTTGTTCGCAACGAAGAAGAATGCGAAGATGACGACGTACGTCTCTCCGATTCCGGATCCAAGCGCTTTCGCAACAGATGCGTTAGCTATCAGCTGGGGGAGAATGTATGCATACGCATTCCCTCCAGCAATCCTGATTCCAAAAATTCTTCAGAAAATCAGACAAGAGGAATGCCAAGTGCTTCTGATCGCCCCGGATTGGCCAAGCCGATCATGGTATACGGATCTGCTGGACCTTCTGGTCTGCAATCCGGTTCCTCTGCCTCTGATGGACGATATTATCTTCCAGGGCAAGGCCCTTCACAACAATCCATCAATGTTCAGATTGACTGCGTGGATGTTGTCAAGGAATCTAGAATTAAGGAGGGCTTTTCTGAGCAAGCAGCCATGTTTATGGCCAAAGCCAGGAGGGGGTCAACCTCCAGAGCATATAATTATAAAATCAACAGATTTGCAGAATGGTGCTCAAAAAGATGTATTGATCCAATGGATGCATCTATTCAGGTAGTAGCTGATTTCCTCTGTCACCTCTATGATGCCTATAGCCTCAAGCCTAACTCTATTGCTGGTTATAAGTCAGCTTTAATGTCTGTTATTCCTTGCTTGGCTAAGAGGGGAAGTGATGAAGTGAATACATTAAATGTATTAATTAAAGGCATGGGCAATCTAAGACCAAGGAATCAACCGGTGATTCCGTCTTGGAGTTTATCGCTAGTGCTTCAAGTACTAGGTGATGAGCCGTTTGAACCACTTAGTTCCATTTCGATGAAACTATTAACACTGAAGACTGTGTTTTTAATTGCTGCGGCCTCGGCTAGGCGTAGGAGTGAGATTCATGCCTTATCAGCCGAGGATGACCGTTTTGTGGTTTCAGGGGAAGGCCTTAAGCTGCTACCTAGGATTAATTTCTTGGCTAAAAATCAGTCGTTGAAATATCCAGGTCAACCTATTATTTTGCCTGCTTTAACTAGATATGATCCTAATTCTAAAGCATGGTGTCCTGTCCGGGCGCTTCGCCGGTACAAACAACGTACGGCGGAGTGGCGCACCGACCAGTCAGCGTTATGGTTGTCATATATTGAACCCCATGGCAGGGCTTCTAAGGACACCATTTCCAGGTGGATTGTAGAATGCATTCAGTTTTGCCATAAATCCGCCACCGGGAAGCAGGTTGACGTGGCCAAGGCTCACAGTGTCCGCGGCGTAGTGACATCCACTGCCCTATTTAATGGGGTCCCTGTGGATGATATTATGTCGGTGGCTCAGTGGCACTGTGAGTCAAGTTTTACAGACCATTATCTCCGTGACACCTCTAATCCTCTCGCCTTGTCGATTTTGAAAAAATAACTAGGCATATATATTTTTGATGGGGTTTCCTCATTGCTTATATATTTCACAATTAATTTATGGAAACAACCACTAATTTGGGACTGCATCGATCTTCACCAATGGGAAGAGGATGTCAGCAGCCATTTCAACAAGGTCAGTCTTGTGTATGTGTTGTCCATTGTTGATTGTCTTGTCACGTTACCCGTTATTTATATGATGATGGTTTTGTGTATTTATGTGGTTCATTGTTGAGAGTATACGAAAATGGAGCTTTTCGTCTCTGTCCTGTAGTACATGGCACTTGTACGTAGAGAGCGTATAGGACATTGAGGTCATTCGACTCTTCCTCCCAGGAAGGAGGGGGGGGAGCGCATATGACATTCGGTCATCTCTCATACATCGGGGGTGTTATCCGATGGTTAGTCAAATCCTGACTGTTTTTTCATACAGTTTCAGAAGTTTAAGTGCCTTAAACGCAGAAAAGCGTATAGGGATGAGCTGGTCTTTTGACCTCGCCTCCCTCCCGCCGAATTCACTGTCGAATTCTGGCAATATCAAAAGTATTAGGGAGGTAAGTATACTCTTGATGTGAAATAAACGAAATCAAGGATTTCTTTTTTCACGAGAGAGTTGATACTTACCTCCCTAGATACGGACCCGGCCTCTCCACCCCACAGAGGCTCGGTCTTCAGGCTCTTTATAGTTGCATGTGTATCAGCCAATAAATTAGTCAGAGGAAGTGCTAGTCTGCGCATGCGCGGTGGTGGGGCTGGCATCCGCCAGACTACGCTCTGACTCCCTGCCCAGTAGGGGCACCTAACTGTTTTAATCTGAGTGTTTATTGAGTGAAAGCCAATATTTAGCAATATCAAAAGTATTAGGGAGGTAAGTATCAACTCTCTCGTGAAAAAAGAAATCCTTGATTTCGTTTAATCAGTTCCTGTATCATTACCCTGTGTGTATCAGTACCTGTATCAGTACCCTCTGTGTATCAGTGCGTGTATCATTAGCTATATCAGTGCCTGTATCATTACCCTCTGTATCAGTGCCTGTATTAGTACCAGTATCATTACCCTCGGTGTATCAGTGCCTGTATCATTATGCTCTGTATATCAGTGCCTGTATCATTATGCTCTGTATATCAGTGCCTGTATCATTATGCTCTGTATATCAGTGCCTGTATCATTACCCTTTTTGTATCAGTACCTGTATCAGTGGTTATATCATTACCCTCTGTGTACCAGTTACCTCTCACTGCCTGTATCATTACCCTCTGAGTGCCTGTATCACTGCCTATATCATTACCCTCTGTATCAGTGTCTGTATCATTACCCTCTGTGTATCAGTGCCTGTATCAGTGCCTGTATCATTACCCTCTGTATCAGTGCCTGTAACATTGCCCTGTGTGTATCAGTGCCTGTATCATTACCCTCTGTATCAGTGCCTGTAACATTGCCCTCTGTGTATCAGTGCCTGTATCATTACCCTCTATGTATCAGTGCCTGTAACATTGCCCTCTGTGTATCAGTGCCTGTATCATTACCCTCTATGTATCAGTGCCTGTATCATTACCCTCTATGTATCAGTGCCTGTATCATTACCCTCTATGTATCAGTGCCTGTAACATTGCCCTCTGTGTATCAGTGCCTGTATCAGTACCTGTATCATTACCCTCTATGTATCAGTGCCTGTAACATTGCCCTCTTTGTATCAGTGCCTGTAGCAGTGGCTGTAGCATTGCCCTCTGTGTATCAGTGCCTGTAACATTGCCCTCTGTGTAGCAGTGCCTGTATCATTACCCTCTATGTATCAGTGCCTGTATCAGTACCTGTATCATTACCCTCTATGTATCAGTGCCTGTATCATTACCCTCTGTGTATCAGTGCCTGTAACATTGCCCTCTGTGTATCAGTGCCTGTAACAGTGGCTGTAACATTGCCCTCTGTGTATCAGTGCCTGTAACATTGCCCTCTGTGTATCAGTGCCTGTATCATTGCCCTCTGTGTATCAGTGCCTGTATCATTGCCTGTAACATTGCCCTCTGTGTATCAGTGGCTGTAACATTGCCCTCTGTGTATCAGTGCCTGTAACAGTGGCTGTAACATTGCCCTCTGTGTATCAGTGCCTGTAACAGTGGCTGTAGCATTGCCTGTATCAGTGCCTGTAACAGTGGCTGTAGCATTGCCTGTATCATTACCCTCTGTATCAGTACCTGTATCATTACCATGTGTCTATCAGTGCCTGCATCATTACCCTCTGTGTCAGTGCCTGTAACATTGCCCTCTGTGTATCAGTGCCTGTAACAGTGGCTGTAACATTGCCCTATGTGTATCAGTGCCTGTAACAGTGGCTGTAGCATTGCCTGTATCAGTGCCTGTATCATTACCCTCTGTATCAGTACCTGTATCATTACCCTGTGTCTATCAGTGCCTGCATCATTACCCTCTGTGTCAGTGCCTGTATCATTACCCTTTGTGTATCATTACCCTCTGTGTATCGGTACCTGTATCAGTGCCTGCCACTCATGCAATGGCATCAAACCACAACACTCTCATGCAATGACATCATATCACAACACTTTCACCACAACACTCTGACACGCAATGGCATCATATCACAACACTCAGACATGCAATTGCGTCATATCACAACACTTATTCACACAATGACATCATACCACACCACTCATTCATACAATGATGTCATACCACAACACTCATTACACACAATGACGTCATACCACAACACTCAGTCATGCAGATGTCATAGCACAGCACTCATTCACGCAATGATGTCATACCACAACACGCCTTCACGCAATGACGTCAATCCATAACACTCATTCACGCAATAACGTCATGTTACAACACTCATTCACACAGTGACATCATACCACAACAATCATTCAGGCAATGATGTCATACTACAGCACTCATTCACACAATGATGTCATACGACAACACTCATTCACGCAATGATGTCATAGCATAACACTCATTCACGCAATGCCATCATACCACAACACTCAGTCACGCAATGCTGTCATACCACAGCACTCAGTCATGCAGTGATGTCATATCACAACACTCATTCACGCAATGATGTCGTACAACAACACTAACATGCAATGAAGTCATACCACACCACTCTTTTATGCAATGACACCATACATGTACTACAACATTCAGACATGCAATGGTGTCATTTCACAACGCGCATTCACACAATGATATCATACCACAACACTCATTCATGCAATGATGTCATACCACAACACTCATTCACGCAATGACATCATACCACAACACTCATTTATGCAATGATGTCATACCACAGCACTCATTCAAGCAATGATGTCATACCACAACACTCAGACACGCAATGGCGTCATTTCACAACACACATTCACACAATGATATCATACCACAACACTCATTCATGCAATGATGTCATACCACAACACTCATTCACGCAATAACGTCATGTTACAACACTCATTCACACAGTGACATCATACCACAACAATCATTCAGGCAATGATGTCATACTACAGCACTCATTCACACAATGATGTCATACGACAACACTCATTCACGCAATGATGTCATAGCATAACACTCATTCACGCAATGCCATCATACCACAACACTCAGTCACGCAATGCTGTCATACCACAGCACTCAGTCATGCAGTGATGTCATATCACAACACTCATTCACGCAATGATGTCGTACAACAACACTAACATGCAGTGAAGTCATACCACACCACTCTTTTATGCAATGACACCATACATGTACTACAACATTCAGACATGCAATGGTGTCATTTCACAACGCGCATTCACACAATGATATCATACCACAACACTCATTCATGCAATGATGTCATACCACAACACTCATTCACGCAATGACATCATACCACAACACTCATTTATGCAATGATGTCATACCACAGCACTCATTCAAGCAATGATGTCATACCACAACACTCAGACACGCAATGGCGTCATTTCACAACACACATTCACACAATGATATCATACCACAACACTCATTCATGCAATGATGTCATACCACAACACTCGTTCACGCAATGATGTCATACCACAACACTCATTTATGCAATGATGTCATATCACAACACTCATTCACGCAATGATGTCATACAACAACACTAACATGCAATGAAGTCATACCACAACACTCATTCACGCAATGACGTCAATCCATAACACTCATTCTCGCAATAACGTCATGTTGCAAAACTCATTCACACAATAACATCATACCACAACAATCATTCAGACAATGATGTCATAACACAGCACTTATTCACGCAATGATGTCATACCACAACACTCATGCACGCAATGACGTCATAGCATAACAGTCATTCACACAATGCCATCATACCACAACACTCAGTCACGCCATGCCGTCATACCACAGCACTCATTCGTGCAATGAAGTCATACCACAACACTCATTCACGCAATGACGTCAATCCATATCACTCATTCACGCAATAACGTCATGTTACAAAACTCATTCACACAATAACATCATACCACAGTACTTATTCAGGCAATGATGTCATACCACAGCACTTATTCACGCAATGATGTCATACCACAACACTCATGCATGCAATGACGCCATAGCATAACAGTCATTCACACAATGCCGTCATACCACAACACTCAGTCACGCCATGCCGTCATACCACAGTACTCATTCACGCAATGATGTCATACAACAACACACTAACATGCAATGACATCATACCACACCACTCTTTCATGCAATGACATCATACCACAACACTCAGACACGCAATGGCGCCATATCACAACACGCATTCACACAATGATATCATACCACAACACTCATTCATGAAATGACGTCATACCGCAACACTCATTCACGCAATGATGTCATACCACAACACTCATTCACGCAATGATGTCATAGCATAACACTCACTCATGCAATGCCGTCATACCACAACACTCAGTCCCGCAATGCCATCATACCACAGCACTCATTTGTGCAGTGATGTCATATCACAACACTCATTCACGCAATGATGTCGTACAACAACACTCTAACATGGAATGAAGTCATACCACACCACTCTTTCATGCAATGACATCATACCACAACACTCAGTCATGCAATGGCGTCATATCACAACACGCATTCACACAATGATACATGTATCATACCACAACACTCATTTATTCAATGATGTCATACCACAGCACTCATTCACGCAATGATGTCATACCACAACACTCATTCATGGAATGATGTCATACCACAACAATCATTCACAGGATAACGTCATACTACATCATTCATTTACGCAATTGCCTCATACCACAACACTCATTCATTTAATGCCGTCATACATCTACCACAACAATCATTCATGCAATGATGGCATACCACAACATTCATTCAGGCAATGATGTCCTGCCACAACACTTTCAATGCAATGGCGTCATATCACAACACTTATTCATGCAATAACGTCATACCACAACACTTTCATGCAATGATGTCATACCACAACAATCATTCACGCAATGGCGTCATACCACAACAGTCATTCACGCAATGATGACATACCACAACACTCAGTCACGCAATGACATCATATCACAACAATCATTCATGGAATGATGTCATACCACAACAATCATTCACGGGATAACGTCATACCACAACACTCATTTACGCAATTACATCATACCACAACACTCATTCATACAATGCCATCATACATCTACCACAACAATCATTCATGCAATGACATCATACCACAACACTCATTCACGCAATGATGTCATACCACAACAATCATTCTCGCAATGGTGTCATACCACAACGCTCAGTCACGCAATGGTGTCAGATCACAACACTCATTCACACAATGACATCATACCACAACAATCATGCAATGAAGTCATACCACAACAATCTTCACGTGATGATGCCACCCCATGATTATCATGAGAAATCGAAGAAAATGACATTCTGTTGCAAAATTTACTATTAAGGAACTCGAAAATATGCAAATAAAATATCCAAGGCCAGTATTTGGCTTATTTTAACCATTCTTTTTTTTGTTCCCCTTTAAGCAGTCACTAGTCTCTTGTGAGTGAGATATGGCTGTGTGGTATACTGGCATTGGAACTGTCACAGGTTTTGTAGACTTAATTGCTATGTTCCCTTGCCATTTCCCCATGTTGTAGAGCTATGAGAAACAGTTGAAGGAGAGCAAGAAGAAAGCAAAGAAACTAGAAGAGGAACAGCAGCTCATAAAGTTAGACGTAGATCATAGGTATGATATTTGAAAAAATAATTTGACTGGGAACTGTTGCTGCCTATGGTAGTGCAACAGGTTCCCGTCAATGGTGTATGGTGACAATGATATTTGGTTCCCTGTATTTCTCATTTCAAACTATTAAGCCTTTGATCATCAAGCCGGTTCAAACTGGTGTCTACAGTCATTCCAGTGGTAAATTTTCAAAACTAGTCCTCTCATGGTCCGCAAATGGACATTCAATAAGCAAATGTATTTTGATTTTCTCGACCAAATTTAACCATTAAAGCATTAAGCCTTTGTTGGTTAAGATTGGTCGCTGAAATTTCTGATTTTGCTTCGTAAATGTCCATTTGCATGTCATGAGACGATTTTTGGAAATTACCACTGGGATGACTTGGTCGCTTATCAAACTGGCAGTGATTCCAGTGCTAAATTTTAAAAAGCAACCTGATGGTCTGCAAATGGACATTTCTTAAGACTTCTACAGAAAGCATTTTGGCCGGATTGAGTGC
The DNA here is from genome assembly GCA_034401795.1 of Chaetoderma sp. LZ-2023a. NCBI lineage: Eukaryota > Metazoa > Mollusca > Caudofoveata > Chaetodermatida > Chaetodermatidae > Chaetoderma > Chaetoderma sp. LZ-2023a. The sequence continues at coordinate 40,682,665 of CM067364.1, read as the reverse complement.
TAAAGGGTTAATGGTCAAACTGGCCAGATCTTGCCTGAGCAGTGGTCTTGAGAAATGTACATTTGCCGGTCTAGAGATGACTATATCTGAAATTTATGACTAGAATCACTCACTATCCAAGCCAGTCATTCCAATGTTAACAGTTCAATGATAGTCTTTTCTTGACCTGCAAATAGACATTTTTCACATCAAGAGTATACTTACCTCCCTAATACTTTTGAGTATTGCTAAATATTGGCTTTCACTCAATAAAACACTCAGATTAAAAACAGTTAGGTGCCCCTACTGGGCAGGTAGTCAGAGGTAGTCCGGCGGTTGCCAGCCCCACCACCGCGCATGCGCCGACTACTACTGCCTCTTTGCTAATTTATTGGCAAAGGGTTCACATGCGCTTGCAGTTATCTACAAGTTTCTACGCATTTGAGCCTATTTTCACGTCTGTTGAGTTCAATTCTATTGAGGAAAGATGTCAGAGAGAATGAATTCACCAGTGGAGGGGACTGGAGCCCTTTATCAGGTGATTTCAATGATATTCTAGAGAGTTTTTTCCCCGGTGTAATGTGTTTCCGGGACTCGCGCTTACCGTGATGGCGCCTGTTTGAATTGGGGTTTTTCCAACATGGTGCTTTATAAGACTAAATTCTCTTTGTGTTTATGTCCACAGGTATCAGTTTGGATTATTGGTGGACTTCTCAGCACAGGAGGGTTTGTTTCTCTCCACCACGGTTCCATTTCCTACTAATACTGTTAGGTTATCTAACCAAAAAGTCTATGTCAGTGAGTTGGAGGCTTACTATAAAGGTCTTCTCACTTTGCCCTCTTGATCCAATTCCTTCCCCCAAGGTGGAGAGAGTGAAGAGGCGTAGTCTTGGTGGAGTGCTCCAGTGCATCACGGTGGATGGTTTGTCTATACATGGTGTCAGGTATCTAATTAATGATATGAGGTAATATGAATTATTTGAAAAAATAATGACTGTTTTTTTACCATTGTTATCATTCTGTATCTGATGATGTGTAGTCTGAATATCCTTTTGCGGATGTTCTAGTTATGAATACAATTCGTCCTTGCACTTGGATGATGGTTGCGGACCGATTAATTTCTGTTAAGGGATTGATGACGTCATAATCGGCCTTGCGCTTTATTAACATTTAAAGTTTTGTCCAACGCTGGTTTCTTCTTGATTAGTGATCTTTATGATCCTGTCCCTCTCTTTTAGTTTGGTTTTGAGTTTTCTAACCGTAACTATCTTGCTCATTGTCCTCGTCCTTTGTCCTGTTTCAGAGGCATGGTTGCCCGTCCTGTGGTCAGTTTTTAAAGGACCGTTTTGCACCGCATTTGTGTTTTAGCTGCAGTCCCTGTGGACCGTTGCTAAAATGCGATGTCTGTAAGCAGTGGGGGGGGTGAGCTAATGGCTGATTTTTTGTCGTTACAGGCAAGGGAGAAGGTGGTGGAAGAGGAGAGGAAGGCGAAGAAAGAGGGTGGTAAGAAAGGTAAGAGAAAGGCCTCCTCCGCGGTGGATATGGAGGCCTTCCGGTCCGAAATGTTGGGAGAGATGCAGAGGACAATAAAGGATTTGGTCCCAGAGTTGCTTCGCAGCATGCTTCCTGGGCCAGGTCCTTTGTTGTCCTCGGCATCTGCTTCGGAGCAGGTGATCCCCGCCTCTGAATCCGAGTTCCATAGGTCCGTTCCGTTGTTCGAGGGGGATTCAGAGGTGGCCCCGTTGATGGGGGCGGTCCACGACCCTGGCAGCAGGCTTGGTGCCGCGCCGAGGCGCCGTGGACAACGGTTGTTGCTGGGACCCACGGTCTGCTCATCAGACCCTGGGTATCCGCGCACCGCGGGTGTCAAAGCCTCCTATGGCACCTTCCCTGGCCAGTCCGTGTTAGCTCTCTTTGCTGACCCGGAGCCTAACCTTTCTGGCCAGGAGGAAGAGGATTACCTGCTAGGGTCGCCGTCTGGGGACGTGGCCATGGAGTACGACGTCTGTGCACCCCTCGCGGGGAATACAGGCGACGTGTTCCATGGTTCTACTCACGCAGGAGTAGAATTCACGGTCCATAAGGTGACCCTGGGCGGTGCTGATGGCCACGGTTACCGCGTACCTCGGCTTGCCGAGAGTATCGCTGGTGCTGGCCAGGGCCGTGGTGGGGCGGTGTCTACCCCGTGCTCTACCACGGCGCCTGCTCCTGGTCAAGCCAGGGAGTTTAGCATGCCTGTTCTTTCGGGCCCGCATGCTTTCTCTGGCTTGCCAGGGGTATCAGCATATCCGCCGTCTAGTACAACTGCGTGCGCTCAGGAGGAAGACGAAGGCCCTCGTCTAGTAGAGCGCTCGCAGTTAGCCACGGAGGAGGATTGGTCGGACGCTTGCCAGTGGCTGCTAAGTGTTCGGCCAGATCTGCCCGTGGAGCAGTCGGCGAGCCAGCGTGACCATAGGCCGTGGTTAGCTGGTAAGCCGACGGCCACCGCTATGCCATCTCTGCCGCTGGCTGAGCATGTCGTTGACATGTTCGAGGCGGCAGAGACGTCCATTAAGGCGAATGGGCGTCTCGCGAAGGCCGCTCGCGAGGTGGCTAGGCGTTGCCGCATCGTGCCACTGGATTACCAGCGGTACGGTGTGGTGCCTAAGCCCAGCGTAGATGATCGCGCGGCTTTGGGCGAAGATGCGCGGCCAGGCTCCCGTTCTGACACGGGTGTCCTGTGCTCGAACGCGTTGCGTTCGGCTAATACCGCGCTGCGTGATGCGGAGGAGAGTGGGAGAGCGTCGATTGCTGCTCTGTCCCACGTCTCCCAGCTGTTACAGGGGGTGGTAACAGCATCCGCTTCATGCCAGCCAAGCCCGGTCACAGTCCAGAGAGCCATCCAGGATGGTATCAACCTGGCTCTGGACTGTTTGACGCGGGCGGTGACCAGGAGTGTCCGGGCGAGGCGCACGTTTGCCCTTGACAATCTGTGCCCGTCCCAGGACCTGTATAATAGTCTGCTGCGAACTCCTATGACAGGTCCTGGTCTCTTTGGAGGTGAGGGATGTAGGCACCTCCAGGAGACGGTGACTCTGGTCAACAACCAGAGGGCGCTGCGTGAGCAGTTTGAGGTGCTCCGGCGGGAGCGCGTTCGCGCAGCACCCCCTGCGTATCGTCCCCTGCAGGCTCGAGGTGGCGCTGGCCAGGTCAGAGGCCAGCCACCAGCGCAGCGTCGGTCTAGGCCGCGTGCGATTCTGCCAGCAGCGAGGGGGGCGCAGGCTCCCCAGGCGCAGCCAGCCAGGCAGCCACCCGCGCACCGTGGTGCGCGCGGTGCTGGGCGTGGCGCGCGGGGATCTGGTCGCGGTAATCGGGCCTGATGGGCCGGTTACCGTGGTGGGAACCACTCCGGTGTTTCAGGCCGAGAAGACAGTGCCACTCTCGCACTCCTTATGTCCACCTCTCTCCCTAGGTGGACCGGTGGGCGGCCGTTTGGCCGGCCACTTGCCAGAGTGGAAGCGGTTGACTCGGGACCGTTTAGTCTTGCGATGGCTTTCAGTCGGGTATCGTCCCGAGTGGATGACAGGCCCGCCATCGCGACTGTCTCTCGTGCCGATCTGGACTCCGATTCCGAGGGATCCAGATCAAAGGTTGTGTATAGAGGAGGAAATAAATTCCCTCATACAAAAGGAAGCCATTCAGCCGGCGCAGAGGTGCCCGGGCTTCTATTCAACCGTGTTCTTAGTAACGAAAAACACCGGAGGGTGGAGGCCGATTCTCAACCTCAAGCCATTGAACAAGTTCATAGAGACGCCCAGTTTCAAGATGGAGACTGCGCTCGGTGTTGGCAGGGTTAGAGCGAGGAATGTGGACAGCGTCAATAGATTTGAAGGATGCTTATTTCCACATTCCCATAGAGAGGAGTTTCCGTCGCTTCCTGAGATTTGCATTCCAGGGCAGACAGTGGGAATTCAGGGTATTACCCTTCGGAATTTCCACGGCTCCTCGGGTCTTCACCCGTGTGGTTCTCGCGATCACTGCATACCTCCGCAGGAGAAGCATAGCAGTCCACACGTACATAGACGACTGGCTGTTGAAAGCACACACCCGGGAAACGTTATCGGCCAATCTGGAGATTGTTTTGAAAACTCTCACGGACTTGGGCTGGATAGTCAATTTCCAAAAATCAGAGCTAACTCCATCCCAGAAGTTTGTTTACCTGGGCATGTTCTTCGATCTGGAGAGGGGATATGTTTATCCCACTCAGGAGAGGGTTCAAAGACTCATCTCAGTAATACAGTCGGTGTGCGACAGTCGTCATGTCCCGGCACGGGTTTACTTGAGAATGCTGGGGTTGATGGTTTCATTGGAACCAGTCATTCCGCAGGCCGCCTTGCGCAGGCGCCCGATCCAGTTGTTTCTCATGACACAGTGGACCCAGAGTTCAGGTTCGCTGGACTCGAACGTGTCAGTGTTGGCGCCTCTGATTCACCACCTGCAATGGTGGTTGAATACAGAGAATCTCTTGCCGGGGGTTTTGCTAACCCCTCCCCACCCTCAGGTGACTGTGTATACAGATGCATCGATGGAGGGGTGGGGAGCTTGTCTGGAGGAGTCCACAATATCAGGGCTTTGGGATCTGGATCAGTCCAAGGAACATATCAATCTACTAGAGCTAAGAGCAGTAGTCCTGGGCCTGGAACATTTCTTACAGAAAGTTCAGGGCAAGATTGTTCTAATTCGTTCAGACAACTCAACAGTAGTGAGTTACATAAACTGCCAGGGCGGAACGAAGTCGCCCAGTCTCTGTATGATGACATGGAAACTGCTTTGTTAGTGCATAGATCATGGGATCACCTTGAAGGCAGTTCATATTCCGGGAAGGCTAAATCTGCTAGCAGACTCATTGAGCCGAAGGATGAGTGTTTTACCCACGGAATGGCAACTAAATCAATGTGTGGCGGATCGTCTGTTCGACCATTGGGGGAAACCCAACATCGATTTGTTCGCAACGAAGAAGAATGCGAAGATGACGACTCTCCGATTCCAGACCCAAGCGCTTTCGCAACAGATGCGTTAGCTATCAGCTGGGGGGGGGGGGGAATGTATGCATACGCATTCCCTCCAGCAATCCTGATTCCAAAGGTGCTTCAGAAAATCAGGCAGCAGGAGTGCCAAGTGCTTCTGATCGCCCCGGATTGGCCAAGCCGATCGTGGTATACGGATCTGCTGGACCTTCTGGTCTGCAGTCCGGTTCCTCTGCCTCTGATGGACGACCTTATCTTCCAGGGCAAGGTCCTTCACGACAATCCGTCAATGTTCAGATTGACTGCGTGGATGTTGTCAAGGAATCTAGAATTAAGGAGGGCTTTTCTGAGCAAGCGGCCATGTTTATGGCCAAAGCCAGGAGGGGGTCAACCTCCAGAGCATATAATTATAAAATCAACAGATTTGCAGAGTGGTGCTCAAAAAGATGTAGTGATCCAATGGACTCATCTATTCAGGTAGTGGCTGATTTCCTCTGTCACCTATATGATGCCTATAGCCTCATGCCTAACTCTATTGCTGGTTACAAATCAGCATTAATGACTGTTATCCCTTGCTTGGCTAATAGGGGGAGTGATGAAGTAAGTACATTAAATGTATTAATTAAAGGCATGGGCAATCTAAGACCAAGGAATCCTCCACGGATTCCGTCTTGGAGTTTATCTCTGGTGCTTCAGGTACTAGGAGATAAGCCTTTTGAACCACTTAGTTCCATTTCTATGAAAATGTTAACGCTTAAAACTGTATTTTTAATTGCTGCGGCCTCGGCAAGGCGTAGGAGTGAGATTCACACCTTATCAGCCGAGGATGACCGTTTTGTGGTTACAGGGGAAGGCCTTAAGCTTCTACCTAGGATTAATTTCTTGGCTAAGAATCAGTCATTGAAACATCCAGGTCAACCTATTTTTTTGCCATCTTTAACTAGATATGATCCTAATTCTAAAGCATGGTGCCCCGTCCGGGCGCTGCTCCGGTACAAACAGCGTACTTTGGAATGGCGTACCGACCTATCAGCGTTATGGTTGTCATATATTGAACCCCATGGCAGGGCGTCTAAGGACACCATTTCTAGGTGGATTGTGGAGTGTATTCAGTTTTGCCACAAATCCGCCAATGGAGCCAGGTTGATGTGGCCAAGGCTCACAGTGTCCGCGGTGTCGTGGCATCCACTGCCCTGTTTAGTGGGGTCCCTGTGGATGACATCGTGTCCGTGGCTCAGTGGCACTGTTGAGTTAAGTTTTACAGACCATTACCTCCATGACACCTCTAACCCTCTCGCCTTGTCGATTTTGAAACATTAATCGTTTTTACATTTTGTGAGGAGTGCTTCCGCATTGCTTATATACTTCGCAATTTAGCGATGGTAACAACCACTTGTCGGGACTGCATCAGGCTTCTCTACTGGGATCATGATGACAGCTTCCAAGTTCAACAAGTTCAGTCTTGTTCATGTGTTGTTCATTGTTACTTGTATTGTCACGTTACCCATTATTATTAATATGGTGATGGTTTATGTGGGAGGTGGTTCATCATAGAGAGTATACGAAAATGGAGCCTTTTCGTCTCTGTCCTATAGTACTTGGCACTAGTACGTAGAGAGCGTATAGGACATTGAGGTCATCTAGTCTTCCTCCCAGGAGGGGGGGGGGGTGGGTGGGTGGAGCGCATATGACATTCGGTCATCTCTCATGCATCGGTTGTGTTATCCGATGGTTTGTCAAATCCTGACTGTGTTCTCACACATTTCAGACGTCATAAGTGCTTTAAACGCGTGAAAGCATATAGGGAAGAGCTGGTCTTTTGACCTCGCCTCCCTCCCGCCAGATTCACTTTCGAATTCTGGCAATATCAAAAGTATTAGGGAGGTAAGTATACTCTTGATGTGAAATAAACGAAATCAAGGATTTCTTTTTTCACGAGAGAGTTGATACTTACCTCCCTAGATACGGACCCGGCCTCTCCACCCCACAGAGGCTCGGTCTTCAGGCTCTTGGTAGTTGCATGTGTTAGCCAATAAATTTAGTCAGAGGCAGTAGTAGTCGGCGCATGCGCGGTGGTGGGGCTGGCAACCGCCGGACTACCTCTGACTACCTGCCCAGTAGGGGCACCTAACTGTTTTTAATCTGAGTGTTTTATTGAGTGAAAGCCAATATTTAGCAATATTCAAAAGTATTAGGGAGGTAAGTATCAACTCTCTCGTGAAAAAAGAAATCCTTGATTTCATTTATTCTAAGCAAACATTTTAAGTGTCTTGACAAATTTTGATTAATGCGTAATGGTTTGCTGAGAATTGTGTTGGATATTGTGTCATATAGGATCCAGTAGAAGGGTCCAAACTATCAGATTTCATAGGCAAATTCATCACATGTTGGCTCAAATCATAATCAAAATGATGTAAACGTAGCTCTGTCATAAAAATTGAATAGTCTGTCACAGAAATATATGAATTGTGTGTTTGATGAATTTACAATTTAATAAACATTCTCTCAAATTGCTTTCAAAGAATTCAACTGCTTTGAAAATTAGATTCTGGGAATTCAGGATCTAAAGTTTCACATTGATTCCAACATGTGTAAAAAGTTGTTGAATCGTAGTAAGAAATGGGCGTGGCATAACTAGAAATGTGCGTGGCATAGCTAGAATGGGCGTGGCATAGCTAGAAATGGGTGAAGCATAGCTAGAATAGGTGGGGCATATCTAGAAATTGGTGGAACATAGCTAGAAATGGGTGGAGCATAGCTAGAAATTGGTGGAGCATAGCTAAAAATGGACAGAACAGCTAGAAATGAGTGGGGCATAGCTAGAAATGGATGGAGCTTAGCTAGATATGGACAGAGCTTAGCTAGAAATGGATGGAGCTTAGGTAGAAATGGGCGGGGCATGGCGAGAAACAGACAGGACATAGCGAGAAATGGGCCGACCTTAGCTAGAAGTGGGCAGAACATAGCTAGAAATAGGCGGAGTTTAGCTAGAAATGGGTGGGGCATAGCTAGAAATGGACAGCGCTTAACTAGAAATGGTTTGCATCTTAGTTAGAAATGGATGGAGCTTAGCTAGAAATGAATGGAGCTTAGCTAGACGTGGACGGGGCATAGCTATAAATGGGAAGGGCATAGCTATATCTAGAAATTGGCGGAACATAGTTAGAAATAGGAGCATAACTAAAAATTGGCGGGCAAAGCTAGAAATGGGCGGGGCATAGCTAGAAATGGGTGACGTATAGCTAGAAATGAATGGAGCTTAGCTAGATATGGACAGAGCATAGCTCGAAATGTGCGGAACATAGATATAAATGGGTGGGGCATAGCTAGAAATCGGCGGAACATAGCGAGAAATGGTAGGGACATAGCTAGAAATGGGCAGAGCATGGCTGGAAATGGGGGAGCATAGCTAGAAATTGGGGGAGTATAGCTAGAAATGGATGGAGCTTAGCTAGATATGGACAGAGCTTAGCTAGAAATGGGTCGGAGCTTAGCTAGAAATGGGCGGGGCATAGCTAGAAATGGGCGGGGCATAGCTAGAAATGGACAGCGCTTAGCTAGAAATGGGTTGCATCTTACAAATGTAGCTAGAAATGGATGGAGCTTAGGTAGAAATGAATGGAGCTTAGCTAGAAGTGGACGGGGCATAGCTATAAATGGGAAGGGCATAGCTATATCTAGAAATTGGCGGAACATAGTTAGAAATAGGAGGAACATAGCTAAAAATGGGCGGGGAAAAGCTAGAAATTGGCGGGGCATAGCTAGAAATGGGTGGAGTATAGCTAGAAATGAATGGAGCTTAGCTAGATATGGACAGAGCATAGCTCGAAATGTGCGGAACATAGATATAAATGGGTGGGGCATAGCTAGAAATGGGCGGAACATAGCGAGAAATGGTAGGGACATAGCTAGAAATGGGCAGAGCATAGCTAGAAATGGGGGAGCATGGCTAGAAATGGGGGAGTATACCGAGAAATGGATGGAGCTTAGCTAGATATGGACAGAACTTAGCTAGAAATGGGTCGGAGCTTAGCTAGAAATGGGCAGGGCATAGCTAGAAATGGACAGCGCTTAACTAGAAATGGGTTGCATCTTAGCTAGAAATGGATGGAGCTTAGGTAGAAATGAATGGAGCTTAGCTAGAAGTGGACGGGGCATAGCTATAAATGGGAAGGGCATAGCTATATCTAGAAATTGGTGGAACATAGAAATAGGAGGAGCATAGCTAAAAATGGGCGGGGCATAGCTAGAAATGGGTGGAGTATAGCTAGAAATGAATGGAGCTTAGCTAGATATGGACAGAGCATAGTTCGAAATGTGCGGAACATAGATATAAATGGGTGGGGCATAGCTAGAAATGGGCGGAACATAGCGAGAAATGGTAGGGACATAGCTAGGAATGGGCAGAGCATAGCTAGAAATGGGGGAGCATAGCTGGAAATGGGGAGTATAGCTAGAAATGGATGGAGCTTAGCTAGATATGGACAGAGCTTAGCTAGAAATGGGTCGGAGCTTAGCTAGAAATGGATGGAACTTAGCTAGAAATAGAGAGAACTTAGCTAGAAAAGGACAGTGCACAGCTAAAAATGGGAGGAGCATAGCTAGAAATGGGTGGAGCATAGCTAGAAATGGGTAAAGCATAAATAACAATTTGCGGAACATAGCTAGAAATGTGCGGAACATTGCTAGAAAATGGGTGGAACATAGCTAGAAATGGGCGTGGCATAGCTAGACATGGACGGAGCATAGCTAGAAATGGGTGGAACATAGCTAGAAATGTGTGGAGCATAGCTATAAATGGGCGGAGCATAGCTCGAAATCTGTGAAACATAGATATAAATAGGTGGGGCATAGCTAGAAATGGGCGGAACATAGTTAGAAATGGGAGGGACATAGCTAGAAATGGCTGAGCTTAGCTAGGAATGGACAGGCATAGCTAGAAATAGACAGCGCATAGCTAGAAATGGGTTGCATCTGTACTAGAAATAGATGGAGCTTAGCTAGAAATGGACAAGGCATAGCTAGAAATGGGCCACGCTTATTTAGAAATTGATGGAGCTTAGATAGAAATGAAAAGGCCTTAGCTAGAAATGGACCGGCATAGCTAGAAATTGACGGGCATAGCTAGAAATGGGAAGAGCATAGCTATAGCTAGAAATGGGCAGAACATAGCTAGAAATATGAGGAGCATAGCAAGAAATGTGCAGGGCAAATCTAGAAATGGGCGGGGCATCGCTAGAAATGGGTGGAGTATTAGCTAGAAATGGATGGTACTTAGCTACATGTAGATATGGACAGAGCGTAGCTAGAAATGGTTCAGAGCTTAGTTAGAAATGGATGAAGCTTAGCTAGAAAAAGACAGAGTGTAGCTAGAAAGGGACAGCGCACAGCTAAAAATGTGAGCGGCATAACTAGAAATGGGCGGGGCATGGCTAGAAATGTACAGGACATCGCTAGAAATGGATGCAACATAGCGAAAAATGGGCCGTGCTTAGCTAAAAATTTGTCAGAGCTTAGCTAGAGAATGGACGGGGAATAGTTAGAAATGGATGTGAAATAGCTAGAACTGGGCCGAGCTTCGCTAGAAATGGACATAGTATAGCTAGAAATGAATGGAGCTTGGCTACAAAGGGACGGAGCTTAGCTAGAAATAGGCTGATCTTAGCTAGAAATGGATGGAGCTTAGCTAGAAATGAATGGAGGTTAGCTAGACATGGATGGGGCATAACTAGAAATGGCCCAAGCTTAGCTAGAAATGGATGGAGAATAGCTAGAAATGGGCCGAGCTTCAACTAGAAATGGATGGGGCATTGCTAGAAATGAATGGAGCTTAGCTAGAAATGGACAGAGCTTAGCTGGAAATGGGTGGAGCTTAGCTAGAAATGAATGGAACATAGCTAGAAATGGGAGGGGATAGCTACAAATGGGAGGGGAATAGTTTCAAATGGACAAGGCATAGCTAGAAATGGGAGGGGCATAGCTAGAAATGGGAGGGGCATAGCTCGAAATGGGCCGAGGTTCGCTAGAAATGGTTCCTATGCTTTTAAATGCTGGCAGTTGTTGGAGTATTTTCAAAGTAAAACAGTGGGACATTTTTATGAGAAATTTTCTCACAAGATTTACGGATTACATGGTTAAATAGTTAAAACATGCCTTTCTCAATGGGGGGATCCCATCTGTCACTCAAGTATGGCATCCTAGTTAATTACACATGTATGGATTCGTTCGTCTCTAATAGATTTGCTATTTAATACATATTTTCTTGAAGATTTTGAAACTAATTTGACTGGGCGCTGTTGCTAACAGCGCCCAGTCAAATTAGTTTCAAAATACATGTGTATACACCAGCATGTCTGTATACTAACCGTGATACTGGGATTCTGGTAGTTCAGTGTTCAATCTATCCCAACATGGGCAAAGCATAGGCAGACTGTAGCTAGTTACAACATGCTTTCTTGAATTCTGTGAACAGGCCATCACTGAAGGAGTACAGGGTAGCGCAGCAGAGAATTAAGAAGTTAGAGAGGCTCATTGCGTCACACAAAATAAGGTGATTTGCTGAAATATTGTCATAAATCTATTCTTTTTAATGTTGCTCAATTCAATCACATTGTCCAGTTCGCAAGGCTTTAGATCTCCTTAACCAAATAACTGATTGATTGATTGTTTGTTCATGACGATAGGATGAAATAATACAAATGTTGTGCTCTATCTGTCACACACCTATATGACATAACCAATTACATCACACCTAGGCTGATGTCAAAATCAATAACATATAATTCTGCCATGAAGCTGGAAAAGTCTGTCGGGTGTACGAATTGTATGTCTTTGATGGATTTACTATTTAATAAACATTCTGTTTAATATCTTGAAACTAATTTGACATGTTGCTTCCATAGGCATGAATTGTTGCTATACCATATGCAGCCACAGCTTCCAGTCAAATTAGTTTCAAAATATTCAACAGCTTCCCTGTAAAGATGTTACCTTGAAAGTGGGTTTCTGTTAATTGAGGGTTCAGAGTATATATCTCGATTCTAACATGATGTGGGCGTAACTTAGCTAGAAAAGGGCAGGAAATAGCTAGAAATTGGCGGGTATAGGGAGAAAAAGGCAGGGCATAGCTAGAAAATGTTGGGGCATAACTAGAAAAGGGTTAGGCATAGCTAGAAAAGGGTGACACATAGCTAGAAAATGGTGACACATAGCTAGAAAAGGGGCAGGGAATAGCTTGAAATGCATTTTTCTATAATGCCTTTATATGACCATTGTGATATTAACTTTATATAGCCGTGGCAAGTTGCTGTTCTTGTAAAATTGACATGATTTGTGTTTCTCTTTTTCCATTTCTCAATCTAATGATGATTTCGTGCTGAAATGAAGGTTTTTTTGGCTTGTTATGCTACTCTGAATCGGCTAATTACCTGTGTTCACCCAATAGAATTTCTAATGTCTTATCCAGTGGTAAATCTAACCAGTGGGTCTGGTATCAAGGCAGTATCAGCACTGTAAAATTTACTGAATCCAATGTTCTGCTAGGGTACTGATAATGGACTGTTAGTGAAACCACTGATACTACATTGATATTGACTATATCCATCTCCTCCTATAAGTGGCCTATGGTTTCCAGGAAGATTGTGAAAATTGCCGCTCGCTGCCATTATTTCCGGGACACGTGTACATTTACTTTCAAGTAAAGCTTATTGTTCTGCCAAACTTTCACAGAAGCCAAGCATTTAGAATCTGTAAATTTCATCCGGTTGTGGAATAAATTTAGGGTTTAGTGTGTCTTACCAGAGAGTGTGTGCGTGCACATATGTGTGTGTGTGTGTGTGTGTTGTGTGTGTGTGTGTGTGTGTGTACACATGCGCGTGCGTACAGGTGTGTGGTACCGATGCCACTGCTGCTGAGTGCTGATTTGGTTGAGTCACGGATTATATCATTGATATAGCTACGATAGCCCTATCCGTCAGAGTTTTGATTCTGTCGAATCAGGATGTCATGTTGGCCAACTAACTTTACTGTTAATAGTTATTCTTATGGTGTAACGTCGAAAAAAGTTAAAAACTTAACTTTCAACACCTCATTCATGTTTATATTCATTTATTGCCATGCAGCATGCCAGGGGCAAAACAGGAAAAGGATCCATTCTCATCTTTGCGAAAGAAGAGCACTCGCATAGCTGACCTTGATGAATTACCCCTCAACTTCTGTCATCAATACCTCAAGGTAATACATAGAGAGATAACCTGCCAGGGTGTACCTCAAGGTAATACATAGAGATAACCTGCCAGGGTGTACCTCAAGGTAGTACATAGAGATAACCTGCCAGGGTGTACCTCAAGGTAGTACATAGAGAGATAACCTGCCAGGGTGTACCTCAAGGTAATACAGAGAGAGATAACCTGCCAGGGTGTACCTCAAGGTAGTACAGAGAGATAACCTGCCAGGGTGTACCTCAAGGTAATACAGAGAGAGATAACCTGCCAGGGTGTACCTCAAGGTAATACAGAGAGAGATAACCTGCCAGGGTGTACCTCAAGGTAATACAGAGAGAGATAACCTGCCAGGGTGTACCTCAAGGTAATACAGAGAGAGATAACCTGCCAGGGTGTACCTCAAGGTAGTACATAGAGATAACCTGCCAGGGTGTACCTCAAGGTAGTACAGAGAGATAACCTGCCAGGGTGTACCTCAAGGTAATACAGAGAGAGATAACCTGCCAGGGTGTACCTCAAGGTAATACAGAGAGAGATAACCTGCCAGGGTGTACCTCAAGGTAATACAGAGAGAGATAACCTGCCAGGGTGTACCTCAAGGTAATACAGAGAGAGATAACCTGCCAGGGTGTACCTCAAGGTAGTACATAGAGATAACCTGCCAGGGTGTACCTCAAGGTAATACAGAGAGAGATAACCTGCCAGGGTGTACCTCAAGGTAGTACAGAGAGATAACCTGCCAGGGTGTACCTCAAGGTAATACAGAGAGAGATAACCTGCCAGGGTGTACCTCAAGGTAATACAGAGAGAGATAACCTGCCAGGGTGTACCTCAAGGTAATACAGAGAGAGATAACCTGCCAGGGTGTACCTCAAGGTAATACAGAGAGAGATAACCTGCCAGGGTGTACCTCAAGGTAGTACATAGAGATAACCTGCCAGGGTGTACCTCAAGGTAGTACAGAGAGATAACCTGCCAGGGTGTACCTCAAGGTAATACAGAGAGAGATAACCTGCCAGGGTGTACCTCAAGGTAATACAGAGAGAGATAACCTGCCAGGGTGTACCTCAAGGTAATACAGAGAGAGATAACCTGCCAGTGTGTACCTCAAGGTAATACAGAGAGAGATAACCTGCCAGGGTGTACCTCAAGGTAATACAGAGAGAGATAACCTGCCAGGGTGTACCTCAAGGTAGTACATAGAGATAACCTGCCAGGGTGTACCTCAAGGTAGTACAGAGAGATAACCTGCCAGGGTGTACCTCAAGGTAATACAGAGAGAGATAACCTGCCAGGGTGTACCTCAAGGTAGTACAGAGAGAGATAACCTGCCAGGGTGTACCTCAAGGTAATACAGAGAGAGATAACCTGCCAGGGTGTACCTCAAGGTAATACAGAGAGAGATAACCTGCCAGGGTGTACCTCAAGGTAATACAGAGAGAGATAACCTGCCAGGGTGTACCTCAAGGTAATACAGAGAGAGATAACCTGCTAGTGTGTGCCTCAAGGTAATACAGAGAGAGATAACCTGCCAGGGTGTACCTCAAGGTAATACAGAGAGAGATAACCTGCCAGGGTGTACCTCAAGGTAATACAGAGAGAGATAACCTGCCAGGGTGTACCTCAAGGTAGTACAGAGAGAGATAACCTGCCAGGGTGTACCTCAAGGTAGTACATAGAGAGATAACCTGCCAGGGTGTACCTCAAGGTAATACAGAGAGAGATAACCTGCCAGGGTGTACCTCAAGGTAGTACAGAGAGATAACCTGCCAGGGTGTACCTCAAGGTAATACAGAGAGAGATAACCTGCCAGGGTGTACCTCAAGGTAATACAGAGAGAGATAACCTGCCAGGGTGTACCTCAAGGTAATACAGAGAGAGATAACCTGCCAGGGTGTACCTCAAGGTAATACAGAGAGAGATAACCTGCTAGTGTGTGCCTCAAGGTAATACGGTACAGCTCAGAGTTAACTTTGAATAAAATGCGTCTGCAACGCGTGCATGACGCGTACATAGCGGGTCTATTTAAAAATAATGGATGCATCGCTTTCCCATTGTGAACGGTAAAACAATGCGGTGTGAAAGTAAAACAAATGGGTTGGAAACAGTTTGACAACGCGTCAGAACTTATTACACAACGCATTTATGATATTGGCTAGACAAGTCGTTTGAAATCTGATAACGTGAAACGCATTCATAATTACGCCACGCTGGTATAACGACATTATGTGAGTCGACCAAGAAGGGCAACCGATTACTCGGGCATACACACATTATGCAATTATATTTTGTCAAGGTACCGTAAATTTTCGCGAAATTCCTGTCATGATTTTAGGGGGAGGCCTCATTCAATGTTGAATAATTGGCAGTATGTCGCATTATCAGTTCCGATACAGCTGCCTGGTAACGTAGACATTCCATTCTTACAGAACAAAATGAACCTGGTTACTTATTCACTTCCTAAATTCACCACTAATGAGAAATGCCTCGCCAGACTGTCTCGCCGATCGATAATTATGTGCAGTCGTAGATTCTCGGAAAAGCGTAGCCGTAAGTTGATTGGCTTGCTGGACATCTGACGTCATTATGAATGAATGAAAATTACTATCGTAGTAAAATTTTGATCACGTGTCTCATTGTCATTCATAACGAATTGATGACATGATTTATTTTAACCAGTCTCTGAGCAACTCGCAATCAACAATGGCGGAACGCAAAATGTACATGTATGCGCGGTGCCGCTTTTAAACGCAATAAAGCAATATCTTAACGCCCACTCTGACTTTTAAATTAATAAAACAAACAATGTCTGGTTCATGAAATATAGTGAGATTAGCTCCCTGACTATTTATAATGTTAACTTTGAGGAGTTTATTAAGGCACTATTTATCATCTAGCTATGTTATTGCTACGTAGTGGGGGATGCGGCGATTGCTCATTTCCTCGGCCTGGTTCCCGAGTGAGGCAACAACAATGTGTTATACTCGGCTACATTACATTGCAATATAGTGAATCCGAAAGCTACCGAATGTCACAAAAAGAAAATCATTAAATCACTACGGGCGTTTTATTTCCGCGAAAATCCAATGAGATATCGGTACATGTTACAGCTTTAGGGGCACATAGTATTTCACAACTAGCCCTGAACTAGTCTTTTTTCGTGTAGAGCAGCGATGGGGATATTGCGGTAGCGGACTAGAGCTGGGCGGTATTGATATTTACATGACGGTACCGGTACCATGAAAAAATACCGCGGTACCATGGTATACCGTCATCTGAGCTTGAGGCATGCCATGAAATTAGAACAATTTTTTCCATTTCCTTTTCACTTCCATCTCCAATCAACGGTAAATATAGGTAAAATAAACAAATCGGCTTCCTGATTTAGAGAAGAAAAACATGGCTATTGCGACTGTTTAATTTCACGATTTTATTAGGTCACTATTTTTATTGACGTAATATCATTCACGGGAATATCGGTCAAAGGGTGTGGTCGACTCGCTAACTATAACCCGCTGTTTGAGACATTGGGGTGCACTATTTTCAATCTGGATTGTTCTTGCTATTAATGCGTGCGACAGCAAACGGTAAATTTTATTTTGGCAGTCGAGCGCTTTGATAAACAGAGTCCAGACAAAATCCGCGAGTGTTTAAACAGGGCGAGTGTTGTACGCTTTTATTTCTGTTGGAGTCGTATATTCTTTTACTCGCGAAAACAGGCCTATATACATACATATAACACGACATTGAATATAGCCGATTCCAGAGCTTCTGATAATTACCGACTACCCGATGTGCAGACTCGCTACTCGCCATGCTTCACGTGAACAATGCGTGTAAAAAGCTATTTCCGCGAACTTCCGACGTGTAGCCAGTTGAAAAATGAATTACAAAAACTAAAACACTATAATTTATAGGTGTCGTTATTTAAACTGGATTTAATCCGTAAAGAAATTTCTTAAAACAAGCCAGAAAAATAAAAAATAACGGTTTCAACGCTGCTCGTTGTTAATAAATTAGCACGTGATCAAAACGGCGCGAGCAAATACTACGTTTTAGTAAATTTTCATTGATAAATTCAGCATAGTAATGTATTTTCCCACGGTCTAGTTCATGAACAACCAATCAGATACGTCTTTGCGAGATCGCTGTTGTGTTTGAAGAGCACGCAGTTTGTATGTTATTTTGTTATTCTAGCGTGTTTGTTCGGTGACAAAATGCTTGGAGTAATAAATTACAAATAATAGAAACTGGAATAGGGAATGTATTATAGTGTAATTACTACCGGCGGACGGCCAGAGAATGAGTTTAGATGTTTTAAATAAAGCAATTTTACCGTGAGACTCAAGACATACGTTTGACATACAATTCTGCCTGTCATTATTTTGTAATTGACGTCTTGACGTTTGTTTTTACAACAACCCTTTCACCTGAACTCGGCTAATAGTTAGGGATACCTGTATTTTTGGCACTATTAGCACTTATTTACCCTTGGTCAAGTCAGATTTTATGAATATATTTCTCAAATATTGCTCAAACATTATGGATGGTATTCACGGTATTTGGAAATGTCAACGGTCACGGTATCGGTTCACGGTATACCGCGGTTCTCACGGTACTACCGTCAGACCGCCCAGCTCTATAGCGGACACAAATCTGCTAATTTGTGCGTCATATCAATAAAAACCACACCATCTGCATGTTTTAATAAAAAGCGTCTACATTAGTCGAGCATTGGTACACATAAGCTATATTTTAACAGCTTTAATCCATAATTTTGCGTTTATTCGCTGTCTGTTCATCGCGAACACAGGTGATGCGTAGAAGTGATAATGAAGTTGCTTATGGACAATTTTTACTATGATTAACCTATGTCAAATCTTGCCAGTCGGCATGTTTCGCTGCGCTGGATGTTTTAAAAGGTAAATACGAAACGAACCGATGCTTACGATTCTTGCACTAGATGCAAAACTTTCAGGGGCGCAAAACGTTCAGCGGCGCATCGTTACATCAATTCTCCACCGGGAAACATGATTTTGTGTTTCATAATATTTATAATTTAGATTTTTAATATTATGTCCCGCTCTCTTTTTTAGGAAAACTTTCTCATATTTACCTTTGCCCTTTCTAGGAAATGTAATGTACTGCTAAGTTTGCTTAGATCCCGGGAAGTTGGAGCCGTGGAGTTGGTATGTAGGCCGGGTATTCCGCAATGCACATATGAATCTTTTAAACGCATTTAAAATTGTCCTGTTTTGCTTTTAACAACACGTTTGGCACTATCTCTGGGGGACATCAAACAAGTTCAAACTTGCTTATTTATGCATTTAATGCTCATTCTCAACGCATATATTTATTATTTTTATTGCATCAAAAAAATTAACTAGATGCGTTGTGAATGCATTGTGTTTTTAAAACCGATGCATTGGAAACAGGCCTTCAACGCATCATGCACGCATTTCAGACCCGTTCATACGTTAAGTTAACTCTAAGCTATGCTGTACATAGAGATAACATGCTGGGGTGTACCTCAAGGTAATACATATGAGAGAGGTAACCTGCCAGGGTGTACCTCAACATAATACATAGAGAGATAACCTGCCAGGGTGTACCTCAATGTAATACATAGAGATAACCTGCCAGGGTGTACCTCAATGTAATACATAGAGAGATAACCGGCCAGTGTGTGCCTCACGGTAATACATAGAGATAACCTGCCAGGGTGTGCCTCAAGGTAATACATAGAGAGATAACCGGTCAGTGTGTGCCTCAAGGTAATGCACAGGGAGATAACCTGCCAGTGTGTGCCTCAAGGTAATACATAGAGAGATAACTGGTCAGTGTGTGCCTCAAGTTAATGCACAGGGAAATAACCTGCCAGTGTGTACCTCAAGGTAATACACAGGAAGATAGCCTGCCAGTGTATCCCTCAAGGTAATACATAGAGAGATAACCTGCCATTGTGTGCCTCAAGGTAATACAGAGAGATAACCTGCCAGTGTGTGCCTCAAGGTAATACATAGAGAGATAACCTGCCAGTGTGTGCCTCAAGGTAATACATAGAGAGATAACCTGCCAGTGTGTGCCTCAAGGTAATACATAGAGAGATAACCTGCCAGTGTGTGCTTCAACGTAATACACAGGAGGATATACTGCCAGTGTGTACCTCAAGGTAATACATAGCGAGATAACCTGCCCGTGTGTGCCTCAAGGTAATACACAGAAAGATATCCCGCCAGTGTGTACCTCAAGGTAATACGCAGGAAGATATCCTGTCTGTGTACCTCAACATAATACACAGGAAGATATCCTGCCAGTGTATACCTC
This sequence comes from Chaetoderma sp. LZ-2023a, assembly GCA_034401795.1. Taxonomy (NCBI): domain Eukaryota; kingdom Metazoa; phylum Mollusca; class Caudofoveata; order Chaetodermatida; family Chaetodermatidae; genus Chaetoderma; species Chaetoderma sp. LZ-2023a. Next base: position 40,663,131 of record CM067364.1, on the reverse strand, counting down.
AAGATAATACACAGTAAGATATCCTGCCAGTGTGTACTTCAAGGAAATACACAGAAAGATGTCCTGCCAGTGTGTACCTTAAGGTAATACACAGGAAGATATCCTGGCAGTGTGTACCTCAAAGTACTACACAGGAGGATATCCAGCCAGTGTGTATCTCACGGTAATGCACAGGAAGATATCCTGCCAGTGTGTACCTCAAGGTAATACACAGGAAAATATCCTGCCAATGTGTACCTTAAGGTAATACACAGGAGGATATCCTGCCAGTCTGTACTTCAAGGTAATACACAGGGAGATATCCTGTCAGTGTGTACCTCAAGGTAATACACAGGAAGATATCCTGCCAGTTTGTACCTCAAGGTACTACACAGGAAGATATCCTGCCAGTGTGTACCTCAAAATAATACACAGTAAGATATCCTGCCAGTGTGTACTTCAAGGAAATACACAGAAAGATCTCCTGCCAGTGTGTACCTTAAGGTAATACACAGGAAGATATCCTGCCAGTGTGTACCTCAAGGTACTACACAGGAGGATATCCAGCCAGTGTGTATCTCAAGGTAATGCACAGGAAGATATCCTGCCAGTGTGTACCTCAAGGTAATACAAAGGAAGATATCCTGCCAGTGTGTACCTTAAGGTAATACACAGGAAGATATCCTGCCAGTATGTACCTCAAGGTAATACACAGGGAGATATCCTGTCAGTGTGTACCTCAAGGTAATACACAGGAAGAGATCCTGCCAGTTTGTACCTCAAGTTAATACACAGGAAGATATCCTGCCAGTGTGTACCTCAAGGTAATACACAGGAAGATATCTTGCCAGTGTGTATCTCAAGGTAATACACAGGAAGATATCTTGCCAGTGTGTACCTCAAGGTAATACATGTATCCTGCCAGTGTGGGCTCACAATCATATACAGTATAGTACAGCTCTTAAATAAGTTAAATAAACATGTTAGTAAAATTTTGAGCGTGATCTAAGAAATGTTCGTTTGAAAAGGCTTGCAATCAAATTAAATATCCTGTTTTATTTTTCTTTTGGAAACTTTAATGTTATTTCTGAGCTGTACTCTATTAGGCTTTAGTGTCTTAACGTTTTGTAAGGCATATTTTGAATCCTATTTAACTGGAAGCAGTTCCTATCTATGGCAGCAACAGGTTTCTAGGTGAATTAATTTGAACATATTCAGCAACTTCCTTGTATAGCTGTGTGAAATTGAGATACTGTCATTTCAAGGGCACTTCATTAACTGACATTTTTAGATGTCAAATCCTCAATTTAATCTGAATTCTTGTCATAACATTTTCCAAAACCGCTTCGGTATCCTAATAAACAATGACACATTTAGTGGTAACTCAATCATGTCTGTGTCCTGCCCTCCTCCCTGTCTGTCTGACAAAGCTTCCTAAGTAGAAACTTAATGGCTGGTTGCACACCTCTGGCTCAGGTAAGCCAGAGTTACCTTTTGAGCCATGGCTCCCGTAAGCGCGGCTTAAGCCAGGCTTGAGCTGACATCAACTGAAAAGAAGTTCACTTGCTGACCGGCAAACTGAGCTCGGCTTGCCTGAACCTTGCTCGTGAAGACACCAAAATACTCCCACAACAGATTCACAGTTTGCATAACCCATGATGATTAACATCAGTTTCCACGGAGATGAAGAAAATCTTACTGGTTGGTAAACGAGGAGGTAACTGATGAAATTTAACGCTGTTGAGTCTGAAATTCCTGTTATTCAATATTAAAGTAACCACACAAGCAAAGGGGTAAGATAGGCAGGCAGGCAGGCTGCCAGACAGATGGCACCAAATGAAATTATCACGCCAGCCTTTGGCGGCGTTAGTAATCATAATAACTGGTGTTTGCTTAAGAAGCACTGTTGCTATAAGCTGCTGCCTATGACAGCAACAGCTTTAGGCAATAATGTTTTCAAATTTTACTCCAGTTTATCAGTGTGGCAAAAACAAAACTCAATAGCATCAATTTGATTGGTTACGTTTAAATAATCTGCTATATTTAGCACTGATCTCAGCTCTGAACCTGCCCTATAGCAGGTTCAGACTTTACAACCAATCTGAGAGGCGCCTACACGAGCTAGTTGGTGTGCAAGCGGGCATGAACATCAAGCCATGTTTAAACCCTAGCTTGAACTAGACATGCACAACCAGCCAATAGTGTGTCACACTTGGTATGATGCATTGTAGTTGCGATGTAGGTGTCTTTGTCAAATATATCAAATATTTACTGACATCATCGTTTAACATCATCAGGTAAAGATCATTATGATAACACAATACATGATTGCATGTTATTTTGGGTAATTCCCCAGACTGACGATAATCAAACCACCTATTCATGTGATGCCATCAGATACCAACACAGGAATGTTTGGTTTCGGCTTATTGAAAATCCATTTACAGGGCAAGAAAAGACGTGACAATTTCCCACCATAATGACTAGCTCGATTCTCTTAACCTATAAATAGGCACTGCTTAAGATCAGATGACAGTTTGCGCTGGCGACCATTGAATCAGTACATGCGATGACTACGTGGTTGTATTCAGTTCTGCTGGTTTATAGAAGCATGTGGACACATTTCGTGTCTATTATTGAAGAATGTAAAAAATGGTTTTGTGTGTATGTACCATCGTTAGTGATAACATATTTCTATCCTTTGTTCAGCATTGTATGCAATGCATTGCACGAACTCTTGTTTTAATCTATAGGAGCTTACATCTGAACTTGGTGTGACAGATCTCAAAGACATTGTGACGGCCCTCACGGAGCTTAAGGGGAGTGAGTCTGGGACCGATGTGCTTGCCTTGGAAAAAGTAAAGATTTTACTAGACTTAATATTCAGTTAAATGTAAAATTAGAATGTGCAGTCGATAGTACGCCAACGCATATCCCCATGGTTCTGACAACTTTGCCATTCTGCCACCCCTCCCCTGTGGGCGGAGCCTAATTTAAACATAGCCTCACAATCCGCAGTCATAGGGGTGCTTATCATACCAGATTTGGTTGAATTGCAACCACTATGCAGTTCTGCCCACCTCTGGGGGCAGAACCTATTGGAAATGTTGTCTTACATCGCAAATTTTATCGAATTACACCAAATGGTTTTGGAGGAGTTAGCTGGACGAACAGATTGACGGAGGCGATTACAATATCTCCTCCATTTTTAGCTCACTTGGCCCGAACTTATGCCATGACGACCATCCATCGTCCGTCCAGTGTCCATCATCTGTCAGCTTTTGCTTTGAAACACTACTCATTAACCAAATTTGGCTAGAAGAACCCTATGGTCATAGGATCCAGAACCTCCATTCGGAATTTTGATTCATCAATTTTTTGGATTTTTTTTAAATGTACCGGAAATTGTCAAATTGTTTCTTACAATTCTGAGCGATTTCAACCAAATTTGGCTGAAAGAATCCTGTGGCGATGGGCTCTAGATTGTCCATACAGAATTTTGGTTCATCAACTTTTTGTGTGAAAATCTTAGATATTATGAAAAATTTACCGGAAATGGTAAAAATGCTACTCCTCCATAGCTGCTTGACATATTTCAACCAAATTTGGTTAGATGGATTCTATGGTTGTAGGCTCTAAAACGTCTTTTCAGAATTTTGATTGATCAATGTTTGGGGTGAAAATCTTAGATTTTATAAAAGATTTACCGGAAATGCTCAAAATGTTACTCCTCTATCTATAGCTGCTTGACATATTTCAACCAAATTTGGCTAGATGGATTCCATGGTGGCAGGATCTAGGGCATCATTTCAGAATTTTGATTGATCAATTTTTGGGGTGAATATATGGAAAATCTACTGGAAATGGTTAAAATGCTACTACTCCTTGGCTGCTTGACATATTTCAACCAAATTTGATTCTATGGTGGTAGGCTCTAGAAATATCTATTCAGAATTTTGATGGATCAATTTTTAGCTCACGCCGTGAAGACCGTCCGTCTTCCATCCGTCGTCCATCCATCAACTTTTGCTTTAATATACTACTCCTCATTAGCCACTTTGCCAATTTCAACCAAAGTGGAAGAACCCTATAGTTGTAGGCTCCAGAATTTGCATTCAGAATTTTGATTCATCAATTTTTTGGCTGAAAATCTTAGACTTTATTAAAAATGTTTCGGAAATTGTCAAATTGCATCTTCTCCTTACCATTCTGAGCGATTTCAACCTAATTTAGATGAAATGACCCTATGGTCGTTGGCTCGTGAACTTCCATTCGGAATTTTGATTCATAAATTTCCTTTTGAAAATCTTAGATTTTATGAAAAATGTACCGGAAATTGTCAAATTGCTTCTCTTTACGAGTCGGAGTTATTTCAACCAAATTTGAATGACCCTATGGCCGTCGGCTCCAGAACCTTCAATAGGAATTTTGATTCATCAATGTTTTAGGTGAAAATCTTAGATTTTATTTTAAATGTGCTGGAAATTGTCAAATTGCTTCTTCTCCTTACCGTCTTGACCGGGTTTAACCAAATTTGGCTGAAGGATCCTATGGACACAGACTCCAGAACATCCATTCAGAATTTTGATTCATAAATTTTTTGGGTGAAAATATGATTTTCTGAAAAATATACCGGAAATTGTCAAATTGCTACTCGTCCTTAACTGCTTGATATATTTCAACTAAATTTAGCTAGAGTCACCCGATCATGGCGGGCTCTAGAACCCCTGTTCAGAATTTTGATTGTTCAATTCTTTGGGTGGCCATCTTGGATTTTCAGAAAATTATCTATCATATCTTTTTACATGCGAATGATTCAATTGATAATGGTCCAGGTGAGCGCCACAGACCCTTGGGCCTCTTGTTTTGATGAAAATCTTAGATTTTATGACAAATTTACCGGAAATTGTCAAATTGCTTCATCTTATCAACCTAACTGATTTCAAGCAAATTTGGCCAAAATTATCCTATGATCATAGGCTCTAGCACTTGCATTCAGAATTTTGATTCATTAAATTTAAAATTTTTTTTTTTAAATTCTTAGATTTTATTAAAGATTTACTGGAAATTGTCAAATTGCTTGTTCTTCTTACTACTTTGAGAAATTTCAACCATCTTGTTTAATGTAAAGAATCATGTATATTTAAATGCAAATGCTTCAAATGCTAATGGTCCAGGTGAGCATCACAGGCCCTTGGGTCTCTTGTTTAGGTTACACATCTTAGCTCACGTGGCCTGAAAGGTCAAGTGAGCTTATGCCATGGCGACTGTCTGTCTGTCTGCTGACTGCCCATCAATTTTTTCTTTAAGATACTACTCCTCATTAACCATTTGGCGGATTTCAACATAATTTGGCTGGAACGACCCTGTGGTTGTGCGCTTCAGAACTGTGTACAGAATATTGATTAGTCCATTTTTTGGGTGAAAACATTAGATTTTATGAAAAATTTACTGGAAATTGTCAAAACAATATTCCTCATTAACAGTATTGCAGTTTTCATCCTAATTGGGCTGGAAGGACCCTATGGTGGTAGGCTTCAGAACTTGTGTACTGAATATTGATTAGTCAATTTTCTAGGTGAAAATCTTGGATTTTATAAAACAAATTACAGGAAATTTCCAAAATGCTACTTCTCATTAACCACTTGACAGATTTCAACTTAATTCGGCTGGAACGACCCTATCGGACGAGGGTTCAGAATCTTGATATAGAATTTTGATTGGTCAATTTCTTTGGCGACCATCTTGAATGTAAAAAGAAAGGTGGGAAATCATTTAAAACACTACTTCTTATTAACTATTTGGCTGATTTCAACCAAATTTGACTGAAACGACCCTAGGGTGACAGGCAGGCTTCAGAAATTATACACATAATTTTTTGGTTCAATATTTCCTGTCATGGCTGTGGCCATCTTGGATTTTCCAAATATTTAGGGAAATCGGTTGAAAAGCTACTCATTGGCTCATTAACCGCTCGGCTGATTTCAACTAAACTCAGTTGGGAGGACCCTAGGGCGGTTCTTTTCAGATCTTGTATACTTAATTTTGATTGGTTGATTTTTCAATAACACGAAATTGTTTAAAATGCTACTCTTCATTAACCGCTTATGCAATTTTAACCATACTTGGCTGGAAGGACCCTAGGGTGGTGGGCTTCAGAACATATATACAGAATTTTGATTGGTCAATTTTGCTGGTGGCCATCTTGGATTTTTGGAAAATTGTGTGAAATTGGCTAAAAGTCTACACCTCAATAACTATTTGAATGATTTCAGCCAAACTCAGCTGGAAAGACCCTAGGCTAGTAGGCTTCAGAACTTTGATTACTTGTAGCCATTTTTTCTTGCAACCATCTTTGATTTTACAGAAATCCTTTAAAATGCTACTATTCCTAATTAATCGATTTCAACTGATGGGTCAATTTCTTTGGTGGCCATCTCAGATTTTTTGAAAATTATCCACCGTGTCTATTTAAATGCAAATAAAAAGATTTAATGGAAATTGTCAAATTGCTTCTTCTCCTTACTACTTTGAGAAATTTCAACCATCTTGTTTAATGTAAAGAATCATATATATTTAAATGCAAATTGTTCAAATGCTAATGGTCCATGTGAGAATCACAGGCCCTTCGGCCTCATGTTTCGAATATCTCCTCCATTTTTTCAAAATGTGCAAGGATAGATATCAATAGATTCATCATCTGTCGGTTGATACAGTGCGACTAACTTGTCAGTCAGGTGAGCTATAGCGATCACTCCCTGTCTGACATCCAGCCATCCATTTGTCTCTGTGTGTGTGTGTGTGTGTGCATTGTCAACAATGATAGCACGTTTTGTTATTTCGAGACCAATTTAGATCAAACTTTGCTAATATATTCCTATCCCAATCTAATTTATATATTATGAAAATGATGTTGATTCAATGACAAACACCTGTGTTACCCCCTTGCAATATTTCTGCCATATGGGACGCAATGGGGAAAGATATTTGATAATTTTTAGAGCTATTGCCTTCTCATTTGGTGGTGTGTGTACCTATAGCCTTAGGCTACCACCCATATAAGAACTAGGTCAAGATGACCTAGTTTAGGGATAATATAGGTCAACATGTCAATTTTCTGATTGGCACCAATAGTAAAATATTTGTGCAGTACGTAGTTTCGACAGTAGCGAAACTTGGCAGATATGATCCTTTAGGCAATATCTATTTGAGCTATGAATATGAAGTGGCAACGCGTTCAAATGGCAGAATTATGGCCCTTGCTATATTTTCAAAGTATTGAAGCCTATAGGGAAAATGTTTGTGGCATGTTTCATCATTTATCGATGGATTAAAACCAAATTTGGCAGATATCTTTTAGCTTTAACCCTTTCGTGCCTACACCAGCCATAGCCAGCCAGTTCACTCTGGACTACACCTGCCGAGGACTGCCTACACGCTAAGATGTCATTACTACTGTAACAAGATTTTGACAAAAAAAGTTGTTTCCCTTTATCTGTTAGATGTACACAATAATGGACCTAATTTCTGCCATGTATCACGTCATCAGTATATGCATAGCTGCTATTTTAAGAAAGTACACCCACCCCACCCCCACATTGTCCAATGCTGTAGAATTCTAGTGATCCTACCCACATCACAACGATGTGATAGGGTTATCAGGAAATCCTATTACTAATGCATGGGCCATTTTTGTATTTTTGCTATCTTTGGAAACCCATTTAAAAATCTCTGAAACGGCTTGGCAGATTGATCTGAAACTCGCGATCCTTCATCTAGGGACATAGCTGAACCATGTTTGTTCAAAAGAACCTGACGGGTCAATTCATTAGTTACTATGGCCCTAGCTGAACCATGTTTGTTCAACAGAACCTGATTGGTCAATTCATTAGTTACTATGTCCCCAGCTGAACCATGTTTGTTCAACAGAACCTGACGGGTCAATTCATTAGTTACTATGGCCCTAGCTGAACCATGTTTGTTCAACAGAACCTGATTGGTCAATTCATTAGTTACTATGTCTCTAGCTGAACCATGTTTGTTCAACAGAACCTTATTGGTCAATTCATTAGTTACTATGTCTCTAGCTGAACCATGTTTGTTCAACAGAACCTTGTTGGTCAATTCATTAGTTACTATGACCCCAGCTAAACGATGTTTGTTCAACAGAACCTTATTGGTCAATTCATTAGTTACTGTGACGCCAGCTGAACCATGTTTGTTCAACAGAACCTGATTGGTCAATTCATTAGTTATTATGTCTAGCTGAACCATGTTTGTTCAACAGAACCTTATTGGTCAATTCATTAGTTACTATGACCCCAGCTGAACCATGTTTGTTCAACAGAACCTTATTGGTCAATTCATTAGATACTATGTCTCTAGCTGAACCATGTTTGTTAAACAGAACCTTATTGGTCAATTCATTAGTTACTATGGCCCTAGTTGAACCATGTTTGTTCAACAGAACCTGATTAGTCAATTCATTAGTTACTATGTCCCCAGCTGAACCATGTTTGTTCAACAGAACCTGATTGGCCAATTCATTAGTTACTATGTTCCTAGCTGAACCATGTTTGTTCAACAGAACCTTATTGGTCAATTCATTAGTTACTATGGCCCCAGCTGAACCATGTTTGTTCAACAGAACCTGATTGGCCAATTCATTAGTTACTATGTCTCTAGCAGCACCTGATTTGTCAAGTCATTTAGTTGCTATTTTTAGAAACATGTTTAACCCATTAACCCTTAAATTTATTCAAGAAAATTTCATAGACACTATAGAGGAAAATGTGAATATTTTGAAAATAATTTGACAGGAAGGCCTGAGGCAGAAACGGCTTCTAGTCAAATTAATTTCAAAATATTCAACATAATAAATTTTATATCATAAAGAATCTGTTTTCCAGGATTACAATGTGTAAGATTGATCAAGAAAAATATCAATTTCGGGATGTCCATTTTCTGTACAAGAGAAGGATATTTTTTTCAAGTTACCCCTGGAACCACTGACTCGGTGATGGAGCTATTCGTTCCAGGGGTAAATTTTCAAACAGTTTTCTCTTCAACTGCAAATAGACATTTTGCAAAACCACATGTACAGATGCCATTTTTGTCGAATTGACCTTTTACGGGTTTTAATTATTACATATTTAGTGTGATTATAATTTAACGCTCATTAAATACTGGCTTGTGTTATCTATTAGTTTGCTCTAGGTGTTCACTTGTTGATGCGTGGTATTGACGGCTTTTCTCTGAGTCGACAAAACAGGTCTGTACCTATGACGAAGACACTTCCATCGGCAAAATCATTACACAGTATGCTAGCCATCTTACAAGAATGGAGAAATGATGTCTCCAAATTACAAGTAAGCTCAGATTGTAAAACAGAACAAAACTGTTGATCAAAGATTCGATCCATTTCTACCTATACCCCACTCATTCCTAGCTATGCCCCACCCATTTCTAGCTATAACTCGCCTATTTCTAGCTATGCCCCAGTCATTTCTCGCTATGCCCAGCCATTGCTAACTATGCCCCACCCATTTATAGCTATGCCCCACCCATTTATAGCTATGCCTCACCCATTTATAGCTATACGATTCTGGAAATTCAGGTTTCAGTTTTGAATCCATTGCTAAATATGTATAACGTTGATGCTTCTTAGTTAGAAATGAGTGCATGGTGATAGACATGGATCTCTATTAACAAAACTTAATATTAAATTGGATGAGCAGCTACATGTAGCCTGCCAGTGACCACTAAATTGGATGAGCAGCTAGCCTGCTAGTGACCACTAAATTGGATGAGCGGCTAGCCTGCCAGTGACCACTAAATTGGATGAGCAGCTAGCCTTCCAGTGACCACTAAATTGGATGAGCAGCTAGCCTGCTAGTGACCACTAAATTAGATGAGCAGCTAGCCTGCCAGTGACCACTAAATTGGATGAGCAGCTAGCCTGCCAGTGACCACTAAATTGGATGAGCAGCTAGCCTGCCAGTGACCACTAAATTGGATGAGCAGCTAGCCTGCTAGTGACCACTAAATTGGATGAGCAGCTAGCCTGCTAGTGACCACTAAATTGGATGAGCAGCTAGCCTACTAGTGACCACTAAATTGGATGAGCAGCTAGCCTGCTAGTGACCACTAAATTAGATGAGCAGCTAGCCTGACAGTGATCACTAAATTGGATGAGCAGCTAGCCTGCTAGTGACCACTAAATTGGATGAGCAGCTAGCCTGCTAGTGACCACTAAATTGGATGAGCAGCTAGCCTGCTAGTGACCACTAAATTGGATGAGCAGCTAGCCTGCCAGTGACCACTAAATTGGATGAGCAGCTAGCCTGCTAGTGACCACTAAATTGGATGAGCAGCTAGCATGCTAGTGACCACTAAATTGGATGAGCAGCTAGCCTGCTAGTGACCACTAAATTAGACGAGCAGCTAGCCTGACAGTGATCACTAAATTGGATGAGCAGCCAGCCTGCCAGTGACCACTAAATTGGATGAGCAGCTACATGTAGCCTGCCAGTGACCACTAAATTGGATGAGCAGGTAGCCTGCCAGTGACCACTAAATTGGATGAGCAGCTAGCCTGCTAGTGACCACTAAATTAGATGAGCAGCTAGCCTGACAGTGATCACTAAATTGGATGAGCAGCTAGCCTGCCAGTGACCACTAAATTGGATGAGCAGCTAGCCTGCCAGTGACCACTAAATTGGATGAGCAGCTAGCCTGCCAGTGACCACTAAATTAGATGAGCAGCTAGCCTGCCAGTGACCACTAAATTGGATGAGCAGGTAGCCTGACAGTGACCACTAAATTGGATGAGCAGCTAGCCTGCCAGTGACCACTAAATTAGATGAGCAGCTAGCCTGCCAGTGACCACTAAATTGGATGAGCAGGTAGCCTGCCAGTGACCACTAAATTAGATGAGCAGCTAGCCTGCCAGTGACCACTAAATTGGATGAGCAGCTAGCCTGCCAGTGACCACTAAATTGGATGAGCAGCTAGCCTGCCAGTGACCACTAAATTGGATGAGCAGCTAGCCTGCATGCTAGTGACCACTAAATTGGATGAGCAGCTAGCCTGCATGCCAGTGACCACTAAATTGGATGAGCAGCTAGCCTGCATGCTAGTGACCACTAAATTCTCTAATCTATATCTCAGTGCTAAGCTTGTACTTCTTTCACTCATGATTCATACAGATTATTATATCAAATGATTAATAGGTTCCTTACATGTTGTACTGACCCGTACTGCGCTGTGACCTGCATATAAAAAAATATTCTTCTATGGGCTTGTAAATAGACATTCAATGAGGAAATATTTTGACTTTCTTGACCAATCTTGACATTGTCCCTTTTCATCGATGAATTGTCCATATCTCAGTTTCAAGACAATGACACCGGAAAAATGTTTAATATTTTGAAATTAATTTGACTGGGAGCTGTGCGTAAATCTATTTGATACAAAATATCGGTGTATTTGATATTCCCTCTTCCATAGGAGTTACAAGAAACTATTAACAAGATCTCTGAGAAACTGGCTCCTGAACTTGGCATCCATTTGTCAGGCGAAGCTCCGGTTGCTGACATGATTGATACCCTTGAAAAGGTCACTGGGAGCAAGACTTACAAAAAGGTGAGTATCGAATAGAGGGCCTACTGATGGGTTTCAGCATTCTGAGGGGCCACATCATTCTGAGGTTTTTCAGCAGTCAGAGGGGCAACATCATTCTGAGGGACTACATCAGGCTGAGGAGCTACATCATTCTAATTGGCTACAGCATTCTGAGGGGATACAGCATTCTGAGGGACTACATCAGTCTCAGGGGTTACAGCATTCTGAGGGGCTATAGCATTCTGAGGGACTACATCAGTCTGAGGGACTACAGCACTCTGAGGAGCAACAGCACTCAGATGGACTACAGCACTCTGAGACTACATCAGTCTGAGGGACTACAGCATTCTGAAGGACTACAGCACTCTGAGGGACTACATCAGTCTGAGGAGCTACATCAATCTTTGGGGCTATGGCATTCTGAGGGTCCACATCATTCTGAGGGGCTACAACATATTTAGGGATTACAACAATCTGATGGTCTACAGCATTCTGAGGGGGTTTCAGCATTCTGAGGAGTTTCAGCAGTTGGCAGGGCTACATTCTGAGGGACTACATCATTCTGAGGGGCTATGGCATTCTGAGAGCCTACAGCATTCTGAGTGGCTACATCATTCTGATGTTTTTCAGCATTCTGAGGAGTTTCAGCAGTCGGAGGGGCTACATCATTCTGATGGGCTACATCAGTCTGAGGGACTACATCATTCTGAGGGGCTACAGCACTGACGTACTACATCAGTCTGAGGGACTACAGTATTCTGAGGGACTACAGCACTCTGAGGGACTACATCAGTCTGAGGGACTACAGCATTCCGAGGGGTTACAGCACTCTGAGGGACTACAGCAATCTGAGGGACTACATCAGTCTGAGGAGCTACATCAATCTTTGGGGCTATGACATTCAACAAAGCAGGACTCGGTACACTCAAGCATAATCATACATACAGCATTCTGTGGGGCCACATCATTCTGAGGGGCTACAACATTCTTACGGGTTACAACATTTTGAGGGGCTACAGCATTCTGAGGGGTTTCAGCATTCTGAGGAGTTTAACCAGTCAGTGGGGATGCACCATTTTGATGGGCTACATCATTCTGAGGGGCTACAGCATTCTGAGGGGCTACAGCATTCTGAGGGCCTACAGCATTCTGAGGGTCTACGGCATTCTGAGGGTCTAGAGCATTCTGAGGGGTTACAGCATTCTGAGGGGTTACAGCATTCTGAGGGTTACAGCATTCTGAGGGGTTACGGCATTCTGATGGTTACATCATTCTGAGGGTTTACAGCATTCTGAGGGACTACAACAATCTGAGGGGTTACAGCATTCTGAGGGGCCACAGCATTTTGAGGTTCTACGGCATTCTGAGGGGTTACAGCATTCTGAGGGTCTACAGCATTCTGAGGGGTTACAGCATTCTGAGGGGCCACAGCATTTTGAGGTTCTACGGCATTCTGAGGGGCCACAGCATACTGAGGGGTTACAGCATTCTGAGGGTCTACAGCATTCTGAGGGGTTACAGCAATCTGAGGGGTTACAGCATTCTGAGGGGTTACAGCATTCTGAGGGGTTACAGCATTCTGACGGGATACAGCATTCTGAGGGGTACATCATTCTGAGGGGTTATGGCATTCTGAGGGGTTACAGCATTCTGAGGGGCTATGGCATTCTGAGTGGCATCAGCACCGGTAATGGACAATCAGCGATATTGAAATTGGGAATGATTTTCAGCCCCACCTATGTTCCAGGTTCCTGTCAAATTAACTTCAGTTCTTCAGTATTTTACATGTGTAATTGCATGGAAATTGAGATTGTGGGACTTGGGGATTAAAACAATTGCTATGTTCCATAATATGAAAGGTTTTAATTTGCCCTGTAGGTGGGGCTTAGAATACACCTTCCGTATCCGCTGCATGTCGTAAGAGGCGACTAAAGGAGGTACGGGTGAGGTAACCCTGACAGAAACCTCGAGTGCTGAAGACGGAGGTTCCAGGCCGCACGGCGCACTCTAATAAACCATGGATCCACGCACTTAACGCTTATGATCATGTCGATAGTCACTTACAGGACTGGCGGTATGATCAACGAACGAAAAGAAGAAGAAAGGTTTTAATGACATTTTAACAAAAGATGACTCACAACATCCTAGCACTTACAATCAGGAGACATTGGATATTCAGTTTTGTTTTTATATGTTTAACAACATTTTGCTTATTGTTGTAGCCATCATTAGAATTATTTTTTTGTCTCGCCTGTGAAACAAAATGCGAGACATAGGTATCACTTATCCAGCGTCTACGGAGGTGTCAATGTCAAGATTTTACATTTAACAAATAATTATTGACAAAGAGGAGGGCATGCAAGACATTTAATTATACACAATTCTTTTTTACAACAGGGCAAGAACAACACTGGTCCTTCTAAGGCTGTTCTTCAGAGCATGGTTCGTCATATCCAGGTTCTGTTTGACATTCCAAGTGTCTCTGGTGTCTATGCTCGTATGAATGATGTGTACACGAAACAAGGCGAGGTGCTCAATGTACTCAACACACTCAGACATCTACTCGACCTAGGTACATAATAATCAGCACACTCAGACATCTACTCGACCTAGGTATATGATAATAAGCACACTCAGACATCTACTCTACCTATAGGTACATGATAATCAATACACTGATATCTACTCGACCTAGGTACATGATAATCAATACACTCAGACATCTACTCAACCTAGGTACATGATAATAAATACACTCAGACATCTACTCGACCTAGGTACATGATAATCAATATACTGACATCTACTTGACCTAGGTACATAATAATCAATGCACTGACATCTACTCGACCTAGGTACATGATAATCAATACACTGACATCTAATCGACTTGGGTACATGATAATCAATAGACTGACATCTACTCGGTCTAGGTACATGATAACCAATACACTGGTATCTACGCGACCTAGGTACATGATAATCAATAGACTGACATCTACTCGGCCTAGGGACATGATAATCAAGGCACTGACATCTATGCAACCTAGGTACATGATAACCAACACACTGACATCTACATGTACTCGACTTAGGTACATGATAATCAATACACTCAGACATCTACCCAACCTAGGTACATGATAATCAATACACTGACATCTACTTGACCTAGGTACATGATAATCAATACACTCGGACATCTACTCGACCTAGGGACATGATAATCAATACACTGACATCTACTTGACCTAGGTCCATGATAATCAACATGCTCAGACATCTACTCGACCTAGGTACATGATAATCAACACACTGACATCTACACTCAAACATCTACTCAACCTAGGTACATGATAATCAATACACTGACATCTACTCGACCTAGGTATATGCTAATCAATACACTGACATCTACTTGACCTAGGTAC
>CM067364.1:40479549-40647599 GCA_034401795.1 Chaetoderma sp. LZ-2023a | reverse complement strand
GAAATCTAGGATTTCTTTTTTCACGAGAGAGTTGATACTTACCTCCCTAGATACGGACCCGGCCTCTCCACCCCACAGAGGCTCGGTCTTCAGGCTCTTAATAGTTGCATGTGTGTCAGCCAATAATCTAGTCAGAGGAAGTGCTAGTCTGCGCATGCGCGGTGGTGGGGCTGGCATCCGCCAGACTACGCTCTGACTCCCTGCCCAGTAGGGGCACCTAACTGTTTTAATCTGAGTGTTTATTGAGTGAAAGCCAATATTTAGCAATATCAAAAGTATTAGGGAGGTAAGTATCAACTCTCTCGTGAAAAAAGAAATCCTAGATTTCGTTTAGATAATCAATACACTGACATCTACTTGGCCTAGGTGCATGATAATCAATACACTCGGACATCTACTCGACCGAGGTACATGATAATCAATACACTGATATCTACTCGGCCTAGGTACATGATAATCAATACACTGATATCTACTCGGCCTAGGTACATGATAATCAATGCACGGACATCTACATGTACTCGACCTAGATACATGATAATCAATACACTCAGACATCTACCCAGCCTAGGTACATGATAACCAATACACTGACATCTACATGTACTCAACCTAGGTACATGATAATCAATACACTCAGACATCTACTCAACCTAGGTACATGATAATCAATACACTGACATTTACTCGACCTAGGTACATGATAATCAATACACTCAGACATCTACTCAACCTAGGTACATGATAATCAATACACTGATATCTACTCGGCCTAGGTACATGATAATCAATGCACGGACATCTACATGTACTCGACCTAGATACATGATAATCAATACACTCAGACATCTACTCAACCTAGGTACATGATAATCAATACACTGATATCTACTCAGCCTAGGTACATGATAATCAATGCACGGACATCTACATGTACTCGACCTAGATACATGATAATCAATACACTCAGACATCTACCCAGCCTAGGTACATGATAATCAATACACTGACATCTACTCGACCTAGCTACATGATAATCAATACACTGACATCTACTCGACCTAGATACATGATAATCAATACACTGACATCTACCCAGCCTAGGTACATGATAATCAATACACTCTGATATCTACTCGACCTACTTACATGATAATCAATACACTGACATCTACTTGGCCTAGGTGCATGATAATCAATACACTCAGACATCTACTCAACCTAGGTACATGATAATAAATACACTCAGACATCTACTCGACCTAGGTACATGATAATCAATACACTGATATCTACTCGGCCTAGGTACATGATAATCAATGCACGGACATCTACATGTACTCGACCTAGATACATGATAATCAATACACTCAGACATCTACCCAGCCTAGGTACATGATAATCAATACACTGACATCTACTCGACCTAGCTACATGATAATCAATACACTGACATCTACTCGACCTAGATACATGATAATCAATACACTGACATCTACCCAGCCTAGGTACATGATAATCAATACACTGATATCTACTCGGCCTAGGTACATGATAATCAATGCACGGACATCTACATGTACTCGACCTAGATACATGATAATCAATACACTCAGACATCTACTCGACCTAGCTACATGATAATCAATACACTGACATCTACTCGACCTAGATACATGATAATCAATACACTGACATCTACCCAGCCTAGGTACATGATAATCAATACACTCTGATATCTACTCGACCTACTTACATGATAATCAATACACTGACATCTACTTGGCCTAGGTGCATGATAATCAATACACTCAGACATCTACTCAACCTAGGTACATGATAATAAATACACTCAGACATCTACTCGACCTAGGTACATGATAATCAATACACTGATATCTACTCGGCCTAGGTACATGATAATCAATGCACGGACATCTACATGTACTCGACCTAGATACATGATAATCAATACACTCAGACATCTACCCAGCCTAGGTACATGATAATCAATACACTGACATCTACTCGACCTAGCTACATGATAATCAATACACTGACATCTACTCGACCTAGATACATGATAATCAATACACTGACATCTACCCAGCCTAGGTACATGATAATCAATACACTCTGATATCTACTCGACCTAGCTACATGATAATCAATACACTGACATCTACTCGACATAGGTACATGATAATCAATACACTCAGACATCTACTCGACCTAGGTACATGATAATCAATATACTGACATCTACTCGACCTAGATACATGATAATCAATACACTGATATCTACTCGGCCTAGGTACATGATAATCAATGCACGGACATCTACATGTACTCGACCTGAGTACATGATAATCAACACGCTCAGACATCTACTCGACCTACATGTAGGTACATGATAATCAACACACAGACATCTACACGACCTAGGTACATGATAACGAATACACTGACATCTACATGTACTCAACCTAGGTACATGATAATCAATACACTCGGACATCTACTCAACCTAGGTACATGATAATCAATACACTGACATCTACTCGACCTAGGTACATGATAATCAATACACTCAGACATCTACTTGACCTAGATACATGATAATCAATACACTCCGACATTAGCACAACAATGGATGTTCAGTTGATAATCAACGCCCTCAGACATCTACAACATAGCACAATAACTGCTGTTCAGTTATACTGAAATCCACCAAATCTAAACCAATCATTGTAATGAGGTCCGAGTTCAGTTGTCCCAGCTTTGACGCGCTCACTCCAAAGGTGCTTCTTGGTATTTCCAATGATTTACTGATTGATCCTTAATTCTCTGCCTGCAATTGCATTTTCCATGGAGTTTAACACTGGATGTGCTAAATATTTTGAAAACATTTTGACTGAAAAAAACATTCAGTCAAATTGGTTTAATAATATTCAGCAGGCCCAGAATTATTGCCCATTGATAATTATCGTGTTATATCTTGTCGCAGTCTTACAGTTATGTCAGATCTCAGTGGACATGTGTCTGTATTCTACTTGTGTAGGATGTTAGAAATATTTATAATGTTATCCTCATTCTAGATATTGCTGTCTACATGTCGCTGTCTATCAGAAAGTACTAAGCCATTTTCATTCACATTTAATCACAACAACAGATGTTCAGTTATACTAAATTAAAATCCTCCAACAGTGCTCATGGAATGAATTCTAAAACCAGCATTACAATGAAGTCTTGAGTCGTGTCATGCCGCATTTTTAATTGACATTTGATCTGTTGACATGAAAATCAATGCAGTTCTTCAGAATCCCAACATGCCCAAGGACAGCAGAAGTTGAGTTTTCGTGCCTGAAATCTTTTGCCTTTTTAATATTAGACCATGTCTGTTTACCTTTTGACAACAAAGTCCATGCACCTTTTTCGGGACCCCAACCCCAATGTCGGGAATCCAAACCCAACCTCCCAACCTTGAGACCTCAAGCCCAACCTTGGGACCTCAAGCTGAACTTTGGGAATCCAAGCCCAACCTCCCACCCAAGGCTTGTGAAGATCAATTCAGTAGAATATGAGTTATCACACTGGACACATGCACAGGCAGATGGTTGAATGGATGGATGGACAAACAGACAGACATTCCATTGGTACATTTTCAAAAATAGTCTCATGACAAACACATGGACATTTCTGAAGATGCCTGCAGAAGCTGTTTTAGCTGCCTTGACCATTAGTGGGTTAATAGCACACTACTGAATTGTGGAAAATTTGATTCTTGCAGCATCTGGTGCGAAGGCGTCGGCTGTTGTAGATGCAGTGGCAAGGTTATGCGAGGATCACAGGACTACCACTGCTGAGCAGCTCAGAAGAATCCTTGACACAAATGACCTGACGGGGTATTTATCAGCATGACCACTAATAGAGGGATCAGATCTGTCACTCAAATATCTGCCTTCATAATCAAATACATCACATGTTAGCTGACATCACAATCTAAATGATGTAACTCTGTCCCTAAAAAGTCTGACAATGGTGTAGAAATTGTATGTCTGATGAATTTACAATTTAATAAACATACTGTTGAATATTTTGAAACTAATCTGACTGGGATCTGTTGCTGCCAATGACATGCATATGTGCATACGCACGCACACTTTGACAATAAGGAGGCAAGGACTTTCCAAATGTTCAATACTACGATCAAAATCATTGGCATACATATAAAAAGTGTGCATGAAATAAGCGATGAATGGGAAATTTGTCCCAAAATGTACAAAGCGGGAAGCCAAATTCTGTCAATTCCGACAAGCCTTGATATGTCTATCAGTATTGTCAAGATCGGCCAATTTTACCGTGGCCATCTTGAATTTTGGCCAATTTTTAGAAACATTAAAAAAAATCTCTTGGAGGATCGATTCACATCATCTATGGCAAGAGCTGAACCAAGTTTGTTTGAGCGGACTTGATGGACCAAATGGTTTGCCATCCATTTTTTTATTACATTGTTTTGGCGAAAAAACGATTTCTTTAAACCCCCTGAATGGATCGGGCCAAAATTTGAAAGATGGAATTATTTGCATTAAAGTTTATTCATGAGAAATTGCTCCAGACAAACAAATGATGGTCACTATATCATTATTAACCTCCTAGTTGCTCATCATCATGCCCATCTGATGGTCAGTACATCATTATTAATCCCCTAGTTACTCCTGGTACCCCCATATGATGGTCAGTATGTCATTATTAACCCCCTAGTTACTCATCCTGGTACCCATATGATGGTCAGTACGTCATTATTAGCCCTCCCTAGTTACTCATCCTGGTACCCATATGATGGTCAGTACATCATTATTAATCCCCTAGTTACTCATCCTGGTACCCATATGATGGTCAGTACGTCATTATTAACCCCCTAGTTACTCATCCTGGTACCCATATGATGGTCAGTACATCATTATTAACCCCCTAGTTACTCATCCTGGTACCCATATGATGGTCAGTATGTCATTATTAACCCCCTAGTTACTCATCCTGGTACCCATATGATGATCAGTACGTCATTATTAGCCCTCCCTAGTTACTCATCCTGGTACCCATATGATGGTCAGTACATCATTATTAGCCCTCCCTAGTTACTCATCCTGGTACCCATATGATGGTCAGTATGTCATTATTAACCCCCTAGTTACTCATCCTGGTACCCATATGATGGTCAGTACATCATTATTAACCCCCTAGTTACTCATCCTGGTACCCATATGATGGTCAGTATGTCATTATTAACCCCCTAGTTACTCATCCTGGTACCCATATGATGGTCAGTATGTCATTATTAACCCCCTAGTTACTCATCCTGGTACCCATATGATGGTCAGTATGTCATTATTAACCCCCTAGTTACTCATCCTGGTACCCATATGATGGTCAGTACATCATTATTAGCCCTCCCTAGTTACTCATCCTGGTACCCATATGATGGTCAGTATGTCATTATTAACCCCCTAGTTACTCATCCTGGTACCCATATGATGGTCAGTACATCATTATTAACCCCCTAGTTACTCATCCTGGTACCCATATGATGGTCAGTATGTCATTATTAACCCCCTAGTTACTCATCCTGGTACCCATATGATGGTCAGTATGTCATTATTAACCCCCTAGTTACTCATCCTGGTACCCATATGATGGTCAGTATGTCATTATTAACCCCCTAGTTACTCATCCTGGTACCCATATGATGGTCAGTACGTCATTATTAACCCCCTAGTTACTCATCCTGGTACCCATATGATGGTCAGTACGTCATTATTAGCCCTCCCTAGTTACTCATCCTGGTACCCATATGATGGTCAGTACATCATTATTAACCCCCTAGTTACTCATCCTGGTACCCCCATATGATGGTCAGTACGTCATTATTAACCCCCTAGTTACTCATCCTGGTACCCATATGATGGTCAGTATGTCATTATTAACCCCCTAGTTACTCATCCTGGTACCCATATGACGGTCAGTATGTCATTATTAACCCCCTAGTTACTCATCCTGGTACCCATATGACGGTAAGTATGTCATTATTAACCCCCTAGTTACTCATCCTGGTACCCATATGATGGTCAGTATGTCATTATTAACCCCCTAGTTACTCATCCTGGTACCCATATGATGGTCAGTACGTCATTATTAGCCCTCCCTAGTTACTCATCCTGGTACCCATATGATGGTCAGTACATCATTATTAACCCCCTAGTTACTCATCCTGGTACCCCCATATGATGGTCAGTACGTCATTATTAACCCCCTAGTTACTCATCCTGGTACCCATATGATGGTCAGTATGTCATTATTAACCCCCTAGTTACTCATCCTGGTACCCATATGATGGTCAGTATGTCATTATTAACCCCCTAGTTACTCATCATGGTACCCATATGATGGTCAGTATGTCATTATTAACCCCCTAGTTACTCATCCTGGTACCCATATGATGGTCAGTATGTCATTATTAACCCCCTAGTTACTCATCCTGGTACCCATATGATGGTCAGTACATCATTATTAACCCCCTAGTTACTCATCCTGGTACCCATATGATGGTCAGTATGTCATTATTAACCCCCTAGTTACTCATCCTGGTACCCATATGATGATCAGTACGTCATTATTAGCCCTCCCTAGTTACTCATCCTGGTACCCATATGATGGTCAGTACATCATTATTAGCCCTCCCTAGTTACTCATCCTGGTACCCATATGATGGTCAGTATGTCATTATTAACCCCCTAGTTACTCATCCTGGTACCCATATGATGGTCAGTACATCATTATTAACCCCCTAGTTACTCATCCTGGTACCCATATGATGGTCAGTATGTCATTATTAACCCCCTAGTTACTCATCCTGGTACCCATATGATGGTCAGTATGTCATTATTAACCCCCTAGTTACTCATCCTGGTACCCATATGATGGTCAGTATGTCATTATTAACCCCCTAGTTACTCATCCTGGTACCCATATGATGGTCAGTACATCATTATTAGCCCTCCCTAGTTACTCATCCTGGTACCCATATGATGGTCAGTATGTCATTATTAACCCCCTAGTTACTCATCCTGGTACCCATATGATGGTCAGTACATCATTATTAACCCCCTAGTTACTCATCCTGGTACCCATATGATGGTCAGTATGTCATTATTAACCCCCTAGTTACTCATCCTGGTACCCATATGATGGTCAGTATGTCATTATTAACCCCCTAGTTACTCATCCTGGTACCCATATGATGGTCAGTATGTCATTATTAACCCCCTAGTTACTCATCCTGGTACCCATATGATGGTCAGTACGTCATTATTAACCCCCTAGTTACTCATCCTGGTACCCATATGATGGTCAGTACGTCATTATTAGCCCTCCCTAGTTACTCATCCTGGTACCCATATGATGGTCAGTACATCATTATTAACCCCCTAGTTACTCATCCTGGTACCCCCATATGATGGTCAGTACGTCATTATTAACCCCCTAGTTACTCATCCTGGTACCCATATGATGGTCAGTATGTCATTATTAACCCCCTAGTTACTCATCCTGGTACCCATATGATGGTCAGTATGTCATTATTAACCCCCTAGTTACTCATCCTGGTACCCATATGACGGTAAGTATGTCATTATTAACCCCCTAGTTACTCATCCTGGTACCCATATGATGGTCAGTATGTCATTATTAACCCCCTAGTTACTCATCCTGGTACCCATATGATGGTCAGTACGTCATTATTAGCCCTCCCTAGTTACTCATCCTGGTACCCATATGATGGTCAGTACATCATTATTAACCCCCTAGTTACTCATCCTGGTACCCCCATATGATGGTCAGTACGTCATTATTAACCCCCTAGTTACTCATCCTGGTACCCATATGATGGTCAGTATGTCATTATTAACCCCCTAGTTACTCATCCTGGTACCCATATGATGGTCAGTATGTCATTATTAACCCCCTAGTTACTCATCCTGGTACCCATATGATGGTCAGTATGTCATTATTAACCCCCTAGTTACTCATCCTGGTACCCATATGATGGTCAGTATGTCATTATTAACCCCCTAGTTACTCATCCTGGTACCCATATGATGGTCAGTACATCATTATTAATCCCCTAGCTATTCATCCTGGTACCCATATGATGGTCAGTACGTCATTATTAACCCCCTAGTTACTCATCGGGTACCCATATGATGGTCAGTATGTCATTATTAACCCCCTAGTTACTCATCGTGTACCCATATGATGGTCAGTACGTCATTATTAACCCCCTAGTTACTCATCGGGTACCCATATGATGGTCAGTACGTCATTATTAGCCCTCCCTAGTTACTCATCCTGGTACCCATATGATGGTCAGTACGTCATTATTAGCCCTCCCTAGTTACTCATCCTGGTACCCATATGATGGTCAGTACATCATTATTAGCCCTCCCTAGTTACTCATCCTGGTACCCATATGATGGTCAGTACGTCATTATTAACCCCCTAGTTACTCATCGGGTACCCATATGATGTCAGTAAATTATTATTAACCCCATAGTTACTCATCCTGGTACCCATATGATGGTCAGTACGTCATTATTAACCCCCTAGTTACTCATCCTGGTACCCATATGATGGTCAGTACGTCATTATTAACACCCTAGTTACTCATCCTGGTACCCATATGATGGTCAGTACGTCATTATTAACACCTTAGTTATTCATCCTGGTACCCATATGATGGTCAGTACGTCATTATTAACCCCCTAGTTACTCATCCTGGTACCCATATGATGGTCAGTACATCATTATTAACCCCCTAGTTACTCATCCTGGTACCCATATGATGGTCAGTACATCATTATTAACCCCCTAGTTACTCATCCTGGTACCCATATGATGGTCAGTACGTCATTATTAGCCCTCCCTTGTTACTCATCCTGGTACCCATATGATGGTCAGTACATCATTATTAACCCCCTAGTTACTCATCGGGTACCCATATGATGGTCAGTACATCATTATTAACCCCCTAGTTACTCATCCTGGTACCCATATGATGGTCAGTACATCATTATTAATCCCCTAGTTACTCATCCTGGTACCCATATGATGGTCAGTACGTCATTATTAACCCCCTAGTTACTCATCGGGTACCCATATGATGGTCAGTACGTCATTATTAACCCCCTAGTTACTCATCCTGGTACCCATATGATGGTCAGTATGTCATTATTAACCCCCTAGTTACTCATCCTGGTACCCATATGATGGTCAGTATGTCATTATTAACCCCCTAGTTACTCATCCTGGTACCCATATGATGGTCAGTACGTCATTATTAGCCCTCCCTAGTTACTCATCCTGGTACCCATATGATGGTCAGTACATCATTATTAATCCCCTAGTTACTCATCCTGGTACCCATATGATGGTCAGTACGTCATTATTAACCCCCTAGTTACTCATCCTGGTACCCATATGATGGTCAGTACATCATTATTAACCCCCTAGTTACTCATCCTGGTACCCATATGATGGTCAGTACGTCATTATTAACCCCCTAGTTACTCATCGGGTACCCATATGATGGTCAGTACGTCATTATTAACCCCCTAGTTACTCATCCTGGTACCCATATGATGGTCAGTACATCATTATTAACCCCCTAGTTACTCATCCTGGTACCCATATGATGGTCAGTACGTCATTATTAACCCCCTAGTTACTCATCGGGTACCCATATGATGGTCAGTACGTCATTATTAACCCCCTAGTTACTCATCGGGTACCCATATGATGGTCAGTACATCATTATTAACCCCCTAGTTACTCATCCTGGTACCCATATGATGGTCAGTACATCATTATTAATCCCCTAGCTATTCATCCTGGTACCCATATGATGGTCAGTACGTCATTATTAACCCCCTAGTTACTCATCGGGTACCCATATGATGGTCAGTAAATTATTATTAACCCCCTAGTTACTCATCCTGGTACCCATATGATGGTCAGTACGTCATTATTAACACCCTACTTGCTGGATAATTTATATATTTATGTATCGAATGAAATGCTTTAATCCTTTCATGACAAAACCATCCAAAACTGGCCTCTGCAGTTGTTTTGAAAAATGTCCTCAGCATCTACATCATGTCTAACCGAGCCAGTCATTCTAGTGGTAAATTTTCAAAAATACTATTCTCAGCCTGTAGATAGACACTGGCTAAGTAAAAACTTTAATTTTCTTTCAAATGGTCAAGCCTGCAAAAAAACATCAGTGGTAAATTTACAAAAATAGTCTTCTAAAAATAAATATCTTGAAAAATATTGACCATCAAAATTGATGTATCAAGTAGTATTTTGATTTTGAGCACTTTGAGGCGCTGTTTTCACAGGATGGCTAAAATTGTTCAAGACAATCAAAATATTTGCTTATTGAAATCCAAATTGTAAGCCAGTCAAGGCTATTTTAAAAATTTACCGCTGGAGTAGTCATTCCAGTGAATTACCCGATTTTTTAAAAGTGTTTTCTCTTGGCTTGCAAATATACAGTTCTCAATACCAGTTTTGGCTGGATTCGTAATGAAATGTTTAAAGAGACATTACCGCAAACCCATGTGAACCGAAGAGTTTCTCAATTTAGGGAAACAGTACATTTATGAAATAATCCAATTATAAATGCCTCATAAAATCTTAAATATGTTTAGACAGTTCCCCCGGCGACAGATAAAGTACTAGCACCACAACGAGTGGGGGGGGGGGGAGGAGGATCAAAGAGATACACAGTCGGGAGGACAGAAGCCACAAAATATTGTATCATGACATCAAACAAATGAGTTACATAATAATATTTTTTGTTTATACAAGAACGGTGATGAATCGCGCAAACGACAACTAAGTATCAAGTACTCTGATTTCTCTGCGAAACAAAAATAAAGTCAACTGTCAGATTTGTGTTTATTTTTTTAATATAAATTGTGGAATTTATATTTTGCGTCTTCTGGGATATTGAGTAGTCGTATATATAAGAATTGTTGTTAAAATGAGATTATTCACTCACTGGACGTGTTTTAAGGGAGCTGTTTCCATGTATTAAATTTAAAGCTCTATTAGCGATATCCCCTTTAATAGCACTCGTTCACGTCTGATTTGTGTGTCTTTATTTCAGAGTTGTTCAGCGATTAGAGGAACATGCAGCATTCTTCCCAATTTTCCAGGAAGTTATGAAGAGACTCATGCATATTCTCGGTACATATGAAATAAATAATAATAATAATAATAATAATAATAATAATAATGATAATAGTAATAATAATAATACCAAATAGTAATAATAATAATATTATTATGATGATGATGACGACAAAAATTATATCAATTTTGCTATTAGATTGTAAAGTTATTTTTGTTGTTCAATGATGGTGTTTTTAGTAGCTGATCCATCGTCATCATTGTTTCACAATTCCTTTGTTCATACTCCCTATTATTTTTAATTGCTAAATAGTGTTATAATTGTATTTTCGCATTGTAATCCGTTATTTCTGTTTGTTTTTCGTGTCTTTTTATCTCGCTTTTTTAAAGATTAGAATGGATTCTGCACTACCTGAGGTCTAAACTATCAAACATTGTGACGAAGCTTGATAAATAATAATCGAGCCAGTCATTCCGTGGTAAATTTTCAAAAATAATCTCTTGACCGGCAAATGGACAGAGAGTAGACAAGAATTCATCTTCTGACCATTAACCCCAAAAACACTCTCTGCAATGGTCTTGAGAAATATTCATTTGCAGGTCAGCAAACAGATATTTTTGTAAATTCTTTTGCTAATCTCTTGACCTGCAAATGGATGTCAACTTTAAAAAATCAAATTTAATGCAAAATTGTTATATACATGTACTTCAATGGTTGATAAGTAGCATTTTGAGCGCTTTGAGATGCTATCGGTAATGAGCAGGACAGGTTGAGACATTTAATTCCATTAATTCTTGTTTAATTTATATTTACAAATATTTGTGTTTGTGTTCAGATGTGGAGCGTGTGGACCAGGTGATCCCAGCTGTAAGAGCACTGAAGCTTCTCTCTAGCTGAGATCTGCTACAGATACAACAGATAGACATTGAATCAAACTACAACAACAGTGGATGTCAACAACATGACAGATAGACATTGAATCAAACTACAACAACAGTGGATGTCCACAGACACGACGGATAGACATTGAATCAAACTACAACAACAGTGGATGTCAACAACATGACAGATAGACATTGAGTCAAACTACAACAACAGTGGATGTCAACAGATGTGACAGATAGACATTGAATCAAACTACAACAACAGTGGATGTCAATGGACATCACAGATAGACATTGAATCAAACTACAACAACAGTGGATGTTAACAGACATCACAGATTGACATTGAATCAAACTACAACAATAGTGGATGTCAACAGACATGACAGATTGACATTGAATCAAACTACACCAACAGTGGATGTCAACTTGTTGTGTTTTGATAACGTTGCAATAGAAGTAGAAGGTTACTAATCACTCATTCCGTGCTCAAACAGATTCCTGAAAAGTAATATTGAAATCAAGTTTACAGCAACAACGCTTTCAAAATATACTCAAAGGCAAACTGTGTTTAACTTAATAATGCTATATCATATAATTATTAATCCATCACTCTATAGAATCTCATTAGTTAAAAAGATTCTGAATAACATGTATTTTTGTATCTTTTTCGATAGTTGATGCCGTATTGCTGAGGGAACATTTACAATTCAAACATTTAAACCTGTTACTAGTGTTGTTCCAATTAATCGATTTGATCGATGATTGATTGGTTTGCATGTCCAACCAACAGATCGATCATGATTTCAGAAATCGATTCTGACTGCTTATAAATTTACGATATTAAAACTGCAGATGATTCTTTTTTTTTGGGCAATGCCATTTTAATTTCATTTTTACAGATCTAAATAACATAGTATTACTCCATACGAGTCCATACTCTAAGACATTAACCCTCTCAACGCTGAAACCACCATACCAATAGCCTGTTGAATATTTTTATACTTATTTGACTGGAAGCTGCTGCTGCCTAAGGCAGCACAGCTTCCAATCAAATTAGTTTAAAAATATTCAACAGATTATTTCTTAAAGGTTAGATATCCATGAACATGCAATAATTATTGCATTCAAAATTTCAGAATGGTTAAAAATGAGAAAATGTTATGATCGATCATTAAATGATCATTGGTTAGTATGTAAAACCAATCATCGATCACAAAACTAGTACCAATTCCCAAAACTACCTGTTGCCCTTGAGATATAAATGTCTCAATTTCAACACCACTATGGAGGAAAGCTGCTGAATATTTTGATACTAATTTGACAATGCCCAGTTAAATCAGTTTCGAAAAGTTCAACAGACTTCCTTACATCATAAAGAATTTGTCATTTCAGGTTGTTAACCCTTTAACCCACGAATTTGTTCAAGAAAATTAAAATTTTCTCAGAAAATGTCTATTTGCAGACCAAGAAGACTATTTTTTTAGTTTACCAGTAGAATGACTGTTTTGGTTATTGAGCCAGTCGTTCCAGTGGTAAATCTTGCGAAAAATAGTCTTCTCTTGGTCTGCAAATGCACATTTCTCAGGACCAGTGCAGAATGCGTTTTTGGCTGATATGAGTGTTAATGGGTTACGGGTTAACGAAGCAATTGAACACATGTTATAATAATACCACATTTCATGTTAGAATATCATATAATGACATTCTCCATAAGATTCAGACATGAAATATGCTTGTCTCTTACTCAAATATTATTAACCCGATAAAGCTAGCCAAACCAGCCTTTGCAAAAGGCTTAATGAATGTCCAGTTGCCTGCCAATATACCACTGGAATAACTGGCTCAATGAGCAAGCCATTCATTCCAGTGATACATTTCTTGTAAAATAGATTTCTCTTGAATGTACATTTTCTTGACCGTTCACGAATTAAATATCTTATTAACGACACAGCTTCATAGATTCACTCACCAGTACAGTTCATAAGATAACACAGCTTCATAGCTTCACTCTTATCACCAGTGCAGCTCATATGATAACATAGCTTCATAGCTTCACTCACCAGTACAGCTCATAAGATAACACAGCTTCACTCTTATCAACAGTACAGCTCATAAGATAACACAGCTTCATAGCTTCACTCTTATCACCAGTACAGTTCATAACAAAGCTTCATAGCTTCACTCTTATCACCAGTACAGCTCATAAGATAACACATCTTCATAGCTTCACTCTTATCACCAGTACAGCTCATAAGATAACACAGCTTTATCATAGCTTTACTCACTAGTACAGCTCCAAAGGCAGCTCTAGACAAACTTGATGCCTGCCACCGCAAACACCTACGCACCATCACTGGACACTGATGGCCAGACAGCATAATTTCCAACGATACACTATACAAGATGTGTAATACATCGCTGCTGTCTGTAAAAGTTGGCCTGCAAAGATGGGTCATGTTTGGCAAGGTGCTAAGGATTCTAGAAGAGACAGCAGCACAGAGAGCCTTGGAATTCGCCCTACTCGGAGCCAGCAAATACAAAGACAGGAGAGGACGTCATTGCATAAATCTGCTAAGCGTGCTACGAGGTGACCTCAAGAAAGCAGGTACACTTAAGTCAAGAATGGACCTGAGGAAGCTACGGATTTTGGCTGAGGACAAGACATAGTGGGCAAAAGCAAAGAAGTACTGATTGCAACTGTAGAATGTCTCTTCTACTACAGCCGCAGAATACAGTAACCATACATACAGCTCATAAGATAACACAGCTTCATAGCTTCCCTCTTATCACCAGTACATCTCATAAGATAACACATCTTCATAGCTTCACTCTTATCACCAGTGCAGCTCATAAGATAACACAGCTTCATAGCTTCACTCTTATCACCAGTACGTCTCATAAGATAACACAGCTTCATAGCTTCACTCTTATCACCAGTACAGCTCATAAGATAACACAGCTTCATAGCTTCACTCTTATCACCAGTACAGCTCATAAGGTAACACATCTTCATAGCTTCAATCTTATCATCAGTGCAGCACATAAGATAACACAGCTTCATAGCTTTACTCTTATCAACAGTTCAACTCTTAAGATAACACAGCTTCATAGCATCACTCTTATCACCAGTACGGCTCATAAGATAACACAGCTTCATAGCTTCACTCTTATCACCAGTACAGCTCATAAGATAACACATCTTCATAGCTTCACTCTTATCACCGGTGCAGCTCATAAGGTAACACATCTTCATACCTTCACTCTTATCACCAGTGCAGCTCTTAAGGTAACACGTCTTCATAGCTTCACTCTTATCACCAGTGCAGCTCATATGATAACACAGCTTCATAGCTTCACTCTTATCACCAGTACAGCTCATAAGGTAACACATCTTCATAGCTTCACTCTTATCACCAGTGCAGCTCATAAGGTAACATGTCTTCATAGCTTCACTCTTATCACCAGTGCAGCTCATATGATAACACAGCTTCATAGCTTCACTCTTATCACCAGTACAGCTCATAAGGTAACGCATCTTCATAGCTTCACTCTTATCACCAGTGCAGCTCATAAGATAACACAGCTTCATAGCTTCACTCTTATCACCAGTACAGCTCATGAGATAACACAGCTTCATAGCTTCACTCTTATCACCAGTACAGCTCATAAGGTAACACAGCTTCATGGCTTCACTCACCAGTACAACTCATAAGATAACATGTTTCCAAACCAAAAACTGAAACAAACAATTTATAAGAAATGTTCTGGTAAATATTTTGACCACCAAGTGAGCCTTGTATATTCCTATATTCTTCTGTAATATGTTGACCTCACTAATAAAACTAGCATTCTCAGGCAGCCTTGACACTGCAGTATAATATGATATTATGTCGACCTGAGCACTAATAAGACAAGCTTTCTCAGGCAATCTTCACACTGCAATATAATATGATATTATGTCGACCTCACTAATAAAACCCGCTTTCTCAGGCAGCGGTGACACTGCAATATAATATGATATTATGTCGACCTGAGCACTAATAAGACCAGCTTTCTCTGGCAGTGTTGACACCTCAGTATAATATGATATTATAGTAAATAACAACGTAGTCAGTAATAAGAGCTACTTGTAGAAGGTTATTTAGCCTGACGCTTGGTCGCAATATGAGACCAAAAGTCTGAATGATCTGGACTGGAATTTTCATCTCTTTTATACCCTTCCTGGGCGAGCCTGTGGATTGAGTTGATCTTGACCATATATGGACAGAGAAAAACCAGACCCGGACGATGAAACCTCCACCCCATGGAGAAAACAGAAGGAATGTCATGGGATACACCCGCTGCACACAATGGATCCTATAGGCATAAACCAAGCAGGATAAAGGACGTCGCTCCCCAGGACCAACACGTCCACTATGGGCGGACAAGCCCAGTATGTTGTTATTGACCTAATATGATATTATGTCGACCTGGGGACTAATTAGACCAGCTTTCTCAGGCAGCATCGACACTGCAGTATAATATGATATTATGTCGACCTGAGCACTAATTAGACCAGCTTTCTCAGGCAGTTTTGACACCTCAGTATAATATGATATTATGTCGACCTGGGAAGTAATTAGGCCAGCTTTCTCAGGCAGTGTTAACACTGCAGTATAATATAAAATTATTATTGTTTAACCTCACCCTAAAGGACTAAGAGGGTATTGCATCCGGGTGTGTCTGTATGTCCATCTGCCGCCCATCCATCCATCTGTCCGCTCGCCTGGGCACCCATTCATCCATCTGTCTGCCAACCTGCCTTTCTGTCTGTCTGCTTGTCCATCTCTGTCTGTCTGTCTGCCCACCTACATGTCTGTCTGTCTCCATCTCTCTGTCTGCCTGCCTGTCTGTCTGTCTACCTATCCATCTGTCTGTCTCTGTCTGCCTGCCACTCTGTCCGTCCATCCATGTGTCTGTTTGTCTTGCTGTCTGTCTGTCTGTTTGTCTGCCTGCCTGCCTCCATGTATGTCTGGCCATCTGTCTGCCTGTCTGTCTCTCCAGAACTGCGTCTCAGAAACTAGTGATCAGATTTGGCTCAAATCATAAAACAAGAAAGGTTGTTACCGTAAAAGAGGCTTTCCTGGCTTTTCGTGAATTTTTTTTTTTAAATGGATTCAGATCTGATCAAGAAAGGTTGTTACCATACCCTAGGATGCCGCTCGTGATCCCAAAAATCCAAAAACAATCTTGTTTCTTGAAATTTTACTTCTTATGGTGGTGTAGTATTTTATTATGGGGTGCTAACTTTTATATATTACAATGTATAGATATTATTTATGTGATAATTATGACACTACAGCAACTTATATGATTAATTACAAGATGTTTTATAATTTCTGTGTGCTAAACATAATTATGGTGATTTGTCTATCCAATGATTGTCTTGCTTGCTGGCCAGAAAGTATTCGATGACAACTGTGACAGGACTGATGGTACGCATGTAAAGCTCTTGCATTTAGTAATGGTGGGATCTGATCTGTCACTCAAGTCTCTAACACCGTAATCAATTACGTTAATAGTTAGCTGATGTCACAATGATAATGACATGATGATGTCACAATGATAATGGTGTGAAGACGTCACAATGATAATAGCATGTTGACATCACAATGATAATGACATGCTGACGCCACAATGATAATGACGTGATGATGTTACAATGATAATGCCATGATGATGTCACAATGATAATGATGTGATGATGTCACAATGATAGTGACGTGATGATGTCAATGATAATAACGT
Organism: Chaetoderma sp. LZ-2023a; assembly: GCA_034401795.1. Taxonomy (NCBI): domain Eukaryota; kingdom Metazoa; phylum Mollusca; class Caudofoveata; order Chaetodermatida; family Chaetodermatidae; genus Chaetoderma; species Chaetoderma sp. LZ-2023a. The sequence goes on along the minus strand of CM067364.1, from coordinate 40,629,674 downwards.
GATGACGTCACAATGATAATGACGTGATAATGTCACAATGATAATGACGTGATGATGTCACAATGATAATGACGTGATGGTGTCACAATGATAATGACATGATGATGTCAGAATGATAATGATATGATGACATCACAATGATAATGACATGCTGACATCACCATGATAATGACGTGATGATGTCAATGATAATGACCTGCTGACATCACTGATAATGACATGCTGATGTAACAATGATAATGACATGCTGACATCACAATGATAAAGACATGGTGACATCACACTGATAATGACATGATGATGTCACAATGATAATGACATGATGTCACGATGATAATGACATGTTGACGTCACCATGATAAATACATGCTGACGTCACAATGATAATGACATATATCTCTGTCATGAAAGCCTGTCACTAGTGTCCAAATTGTATGATGAATTTACAATTTAATAAACTTTCCGTCAAATTAGTTTCAAAATATTCAACACATTACCTGTATAGTTATCTTGAAATTTTGCTCTGGGAATTCAGGTTTCAATGGTTCAAATCAGTTCCAAAATACCTAATACGTGGACGGCGTTTCACTAGAAGTGTGCAGGGCAAAGCTAGAAATGGATCGGTCCTCCATAAATGAGACATTTAATTCCCTGGAATTCATGTTATGTTAATATTTCCTGGTAGTGCATCAATACTAATATACAAATAAATTTACTGTCATTTTTAGCTGGACTTTCCGAAGTAAAACGAGCTATTGCGATACCTTGCATGGAGGCGTCTTATCTCGTTTAGCTCAACTATTCTGTTTATATCTCGGGTTTGGTTAGTCAAACTGGACCCAAACATGTTCACATGTTTCTTTATAATGACACGGCATCTCCCGATGATGTGTTGGGGTCAAAAGGTCAAAGGTCAAGTTCGCTGTTGCATGGGTAAAAACCTTGGGTTTTTTCCACAATCACATTTTCCGTTTAGCTCGACTTTTCTGTTTATATCTCAGGTTTGGTTAATCATACTGGACCCAAACTTGGACACATGCCTCCTTATAATGACCTGACATCACACAATGGCGTTGAGAGCAAAAGGTCAAGTTCACTGTGAACTTGGTAAACACCTTGGTCTTTCAACATTAATATTTTCCATTTTGCTCAACTTTTCTGTTTATATGTCAGGTTTTGTTAATTATACTGGACCCAAACGGACTCATGTCAAGGTCACTGATATGTTTGCTGACTGTCTGTCATCCGTCATCCGTCACTCAACTTTTGTTTGAAAATGCTACTCATTAACCGCTTGGAAGATTTCAACCTACTTTGGCAGACCCTAGGCTTCAGAACGTGTGTACAGAATTTTGATTGGTAAATTTTTTGGATGAAAATCTTAGATTTTATGAACAATTAAATAGACATTGTCAAAATGCTACTTCTCATTAACAACTTGGCGGATTTCAATTTAATTTTGTCTGTATGACTCTGATGTTTTCGGCTTCAGCAGTTGTATACAGAATTTTGATTGGTCCATTTTTTGTGTGAAAATCTTAGATTTTATGAACGATTTAATAGAAATTGTCAAAATGTTACTCCTCCTTCGCTGCGTGACATATTTCACTCAAATTTGACTAGATGCATTATATAGTGGTAGGCTCTAGAACTTCTATTCAGAATTTTGATTGATAACTTTTTTGGTGGGGAATCCTAGATTTAATGAAAAATCTACCGGAAATGGTCAAAATGGTACTCCTCCATAGCTGCTTGACATATTTTAACCAGATTTGACTAGATGGATTCTATGGCAGTAGGCTCTAGAATGTCTTCAGAATTTTGATTGATTAATTTTTTGAGTAAAAATCTTAGATTTTGTAAGAAAAATTACCTCAAATTGTTAAAACGCTACTCCTCATTAACCGCTTGGCAGATTTCAAGCTAGTTTGGCTGGAAGGACCCTATGGATATCGGTATCAGAACTTGTATACAGAATCTTTATAAAAATTTAGCAGATATCGCTTAAAACTCTATTCCTCATTAACTGCTTGGGCGATTTCAACCAGACTTGGATGGAAGGACGCTATGGTCACAGGCTTCAGATCTAGTATGTAGAATTTTGATTGGTCAATTTTTGCGTGGCCATCTTGGATTTTCCAAAAGTTATTTAAAATTATTTAAACGCCTACACCTCATTAACCACTTGGCAGATTTCAATCAATCTCAGCTGGAAAGGTCCTAGGTGGGTAGGCTTCATAACCTATATACATAATTTTGATTGGTCAATTCTTTTGTTGTCATCTTGGATTTCCGAAAATTATCCATCATGTCTTTAAATACAAATGGTTCAAATGCTAATGGTCCAGGTGAGCGCCACAGGTCCTTGGGCCTCTGGTTTTATCTAAATTATACAAAAGCATCATTTGGTATGCGTTCATCTTGGATTTCCAAAAATTATCCATCATGTCTTTAAATGCAAATGGTTCAAATGCTAATGGTCCAGGTGAGCGCCACAGGCCCTTGGGCCTCTTGTTTTATCTAAATTATACAAAAGCATCATTTGGTATGCTTTGATCTTGTTCTGTTTGTGCTCCTCTTTCACTGAGAACCTTTTGAGCAAATCGTGGTGTAGTTCATGAAATATTGACGTATATATGTAACGTATGTGAATTATACGAGTCATGTCATGTACACATGAGAATCTAATCCTTTGGTATGTACATACATGCATACTATAATTTATATATATTTCATCCAAAGTATAAGTTGTTGTCTTCTCCCCTCTAGGAAACTCCCGCTGTTTGTTGTCCCCGATTACAATTGGGTAGCTCGAAAGTCGGAATCGGAAAAAATGACACCAAAACTATGATTAGGTTTACGTATATATATATATATATATATATATATATATATATATATATATATATATATATATATATTATGAAGTTATTGTTATTATAATTTAGTATTATAATTATTTAATTCATGACCTCATTTGTCTTATTTACATATTTAACTATATTTTTATGGATATTTTTATTTTATTTTTAGTACACTTATATTTCATTAAGTACGTTTGTTTTGTATGTTTTTTATGTTATTAGCGCTAGTTAATATTGTCATTTAATAATGCTAATAATAAAATATGAAAACATCATAAATATTTATCTTATATGCTGTCATATAGGTTCAACTGCTCAACTGATTTAACATTTTATTTTATTTTCAACATTCACATTCATTTATACGCCCATATTCTCATTTTGACAATAATGTTGGTGGGAACTATTGCTATCTATGTTTTGAGAAACATTGTTCTATCACACATTCCTGCATAACCTGAATGCTTATGTACAAGAGAAGCATTGTGTTCTATCATGAGTTATATATGTACAAGAGAAACATTGTGTTCTATCACACATTCCTGCACACCTATGCGCAAGAGAAACATTGTGTTCTATCACACATTCCTGCATAACCTGAATGCATATGTGCAAGAGAACCATTGTGTTCTATCACAAGGTCCTGCATAACCTGAATGCTTGTGTGCAAGAGAAGCATTGTGTTCTATCACACATTCCTGCATAAACTGAACGCTTATGTGCAAGAGAAGCATTGTGTTCTATCACAAGTTCCTGCATAACCGGAACGCGTATGTGTAAGAGAACCATTGTGTTCTATCACAAGTTCCTGCATAACCTGTGCGCTTATGTGCAAGAGAACCATTGTGTTCTATCATACATTCATGCATAACCTGAACGCTTATGTGAAAGAGAACCATTGTGTTCTATCACAAGTTCCTGCATAACCTGAATGCTTATGTGCAAGCGAACCATTGTGTTCTATCACACATTCCTGCATAACATAGATGTTTATGTGCAAGAGAACCATTGTGTTCTACCACACATTCCTGCATAACCTGAATGATTGTGTGCAAGAGAACCATTGTGTTCTATCATACATTCATGCATAACCTGAACGCTTATGTGAAAGAGAACCATTGTGTTCTATCACAAGTTCCTGCATAACCTGAATGCTTATGTGCAAGCGAACCATTGTGTTCTATCACACATTCCTGCATAACATAAATGTTTATGTGCAAGAGAACCATTGTGTTCTATCTTAAGTTCCTGCATAACCTGAACACGTATGTGCAAGAGAACCATTGTGTTCTACCACAAGGTCTTGCATAACCTGAATGCTTATGTGCAAGAGAAGCAGTGTTCTATCACACATTCCTGCTAACCTGAACGCTTATGTGCAAGAGAACCATTGTGTTCTATCACAAGTTCCTGCATAACCTGAACGCTTATGTGCAAGTGAACTATTGTGTTCTATCACACATTCCTGCATAACATAGTTGCTTATGTGCAAGAGAACCATTGTGTTCTATCACAAGTGCCTGCATAACCTGAACAAGTATGTGCAAGAGAACCATTCTGTTCTATCACAAGGTCCTGCATAACCTGAATGCTTTGGTGCAAGAGAACAATTGTGTTCAATCATACATTCCTGCATAACCTGAACCCTTACGTGCAAGAGAACCATTGTGTTCTATCATACATTCCTGTATAACCTGAACCATTATGTGCAAGCGAACTATTGTGTTCTATCACACATGCCTGCATAACATAGTTGCTATGTGCAAGAGAACCATTGTGTTCTATCACAAGTTCCTGCATAACCTGAACCCTTATGTGCAAGAGAACCATTGTGTACTATCACAAGTTCCTGCTTAACCTGAACGTGTATGTGCAAGAGAAGCATTGTGTTCTATCATACATTCCTGCATAACCTGAACATGCATGTGCAAGAGAACCATTCTGTTCTATCACAAGTTCCTGCATAACGTGAATGCTTATGTGTAAGAGAAGGATTGTGTTCTATCATACATTCCTGCATAACCTGAACACGTATGTGCACGAGAACCATTGTGTTTTATCACAAGTTCCCGCATAACCTGAACGCTTATGTGCAAGATAGCCATTGTGGTCTATCATACATTCTTGCATAACCTGACCGCTTATATGCAAGATAACCATTGTGTTCTATCACAAGTTCCTGCTTAACCTGAACGTGTATGTGCAAGAGAAGCATTGTGTTCTATCACACATTCCTGCATACCCTGAACCCTTATGTGCAAGAGAACCATTGTGTTCTATCACAAGTTCTTGCATAACCTGAATGCTTGTGTGCAAGAGAACCATTGTGTTCTATCACACATTCCTGCATAACCTGGACGCATATGTGCAAGAGAACCATTGTGTTCTACCACACATTCCTGCATAACCTGAATGATTGTGTGCAAGAGAACCATTGTGTTCTATCATACATTCATGCATAGCCTGAACGCTTATGTGAAAGAGAACCATTGTGTTCTATCACAAGTTCCTGCATAACCTGAACGTGTATGTGCAAGAGAAGCATTGTGTTCTATCATACATTCCTGCATAACCTGAACATGCATGTGCAAGAGAACCATTCTGTTCTATCACAAGTTCCTGCATAACGTGAATGCTTATGTGTAAGAGAAGGATTGTGTTCTATCATACATTCCTGCATAACCTGAACACGTATGTGCACGAGAACCATTGTGTTTTATCACAAGTTCCCGCATAACCTGAACGCTTATGTGCAAGATAGCCATTGTGGTCTATCATACATTCTTGCATAACCTGACCGCTTATATGCAAGATAACCATTGTGTTCTATCACAAGTTCCTGCTTAACCTGAACGTGTATGTGCAAGAGAAGCATTGTGTTCTATCACACATTCCTGCATACCCTGAACCCTTATGTGCAAGAGAACCATTGTGTTCTATCACAAGTTCTTGCATAACCTGAATGCTTGTGTGCAAGAGAACCATTGTGTTCTATCACACATTCCTGCATAACCTGGACGCATATGTGCAAGAGAACCATTGTGTTCTACCACACATTCCTGCATAACCTGAATGATTGTGTGCAAGAGAACCATTGTGTTCTATCATACATTCATGCATAGCCTGAACGCTTATGTGAAAGAGAACCATTGTGTTCTATCACAAGTTCCTGCATAACCTGAATGCTTATGTGCAAGCGAACCATTGTGTTCTATCACACATTCCTGCATAACCTGAATGATTGGGTGCAAGAGAACCATTGTGTTCTATCATACATTCATGCATAACCTGAACGCTTATGTGAAAGAGAACCATTGTGTTCTATCACAAGTTCCTGCATAACCTTAATGCTTATGTGCAAGCGAACCATTGTGTTCTATCACACATTCCTGCATAACATAAATGTTTATGTGCAAGAGAACCATTGTGTTCTATCTTAAGTTCCTGCATAACCTGAACACGTATGTGCAAGAGAACCATTGTGTTCTACCACAAGGTCCTGCATAACCTGAATGCTTATGTGCAAGAGAAGCAGTGTTCTATCACACATTCCTGCTAACCTGAACGCTTATGTGCAAGAGAACCATTGTGTTCTATCACAAGTTCCTGCATAACCTGAACGCTTATGTGCAAGTGAACTATTGTGTTCTATCACACATTCCTGCATAACATAGTTGCTTATGTGCAAGAGAACCATTGTGTTCTATCACAAGTGCCTGCATAACCTGAACAAGTATGTGCAAGAGAACCATTCTGTTCTATCACAAGTTCCTGCATAACCTGAACCCTTATGTGCAAGAGAACCATTGTGTTCTATCACACATTCCTGTATAACCTGAACCATTATGTGCAAGCGAACCATTGTGTTCTATCATACGTTCCTGTATAACCTGAACCCTTATGTGCAAGAGAACCATTGTGTTCTATCATACATTCCTGTATAACCTGAACCATTATGTGCAAGAGAACCATTGTGTACTATCACAAGTTCCTGCATAACCTGAACCATTATGTGCAAGAGAACCATTGTGTTCTATCATACATTCCTGCATAACCTGAACCCTTATGTGCAAGAGAACCATTGTGTTCTATCATACATTCCTGTATAACCTGAACCATTATGTGCAAGCGAACTATTGTGTTCTATCACACGTGCCTGCATAACATAGTTGCTTATGTGCAAGAGAACCATTGTGTTCTATCACAAGTTCCTGCATAACCTGAACCCTTATGTGCAAGAGAACCATTGTGTACTATCACAAGTTCCTGCTTAACCTGAACGTGTATGTGCAAGAGAAGCATTGTGTTCTATCATACATTCCTGCATAACCTGAACATGCATGTGCAAGAGAACCATTCTGTTCTATCACAAGTTCCTGCATAACGTGAATGCTTATGTGTAAGAGAAGGATTGTGTTCTATCATACATTCCTGCATAACCTGAACACGTATGTGCACGAGAACCATTGTGTTTTATCACAAGTTCCCGCATAACCTGGACGCTTATGTGCAAGATAGCCATTGTGGTCTATCATACATTCTTGCATAACCTGACCGCTTATATGCAAGATAACCATTGTGTTCTATCACAAGTTCCTGCTTAACCTGAACGTGTATGTGCAAGAGAAGCATTGTGTTCTATCACACATTCCTGCATAACCTGAACCCTTATGTGCAAGAGAACCATTGTGTTCTATCACAAGTTATTGCATAACCTGAATGCTTGTGTGCAAGAGAACCATTGTGTTCTATCACACATTCCTGCATAACCTGGACGCATATGTGCAAGAGAACCATTGTGTTCTACCACACATTCCTGCATAACCTGAATGATTGTGTGCAAGAGAACCATTGTGTTCTATCATACATTCATGCATAACCTGAACGCTTATGTGAAAGAGAACCATTGTGTTCTATTACAAGTTCCTGCATAACCTGAATGCTTATGTGCAAGCGAACCATTGTGTTCTATCACACATTCCTGCATAACATAGATGTTTATGTGCAAGAGAACCATTGTGTTCTACCACACATTCCTGCATAATCTGAATGATTGTGTGCAAGAGAACCATTGTGTTCTATCATACATTCATGCATAGCCTGAACGCTTATGTGAAAGAGAACCATTGTGTTCTATCACAAGTTCCTGCATAACCTGAATGCTTATGTGCAAGCGAACCATTGTGTTCTATCACACATTCCTGCATAACATAGATGTTTATGTGCAAGAGAACCATTGTGTTCTATCTTAAGTTCCTGCATAACCTGAACACGTATTTGCAAGAGAACCATTGTGTTCTAACACAAGGTCCTGCATAACCTGAATGCTTATGTGCAAGAGAAGCAGTGTTCTATCACACATTCCTGCTAACCTGAACGCTTATGTGCAAGAGAACCATTGTGTTCTATCACAAGTTCATGCATAACCTGAACGCTTATGTGCAAGAGAACCATTGTGTTCTATCATACATTCCTGCATAACCTGAACGCTTATGTGCAAGAGAACTATTGTGTTCTATCATATATTCCTGCATAACTTGAACGCTTATGTACAAGAGAACCATTGTGTTCTATCACACGTTCCTGCATAACATGAACGCTTATGTGCAAGATAACCATTGTGTTCTATCACAACTTCCTGCTTAACCAGAACGTGTATGTGCAAGAGAAGCATTATGTTCTATCACACATTCCTGATTACCTGAGCCATGTTTTCTTGATTTCACACGTGTGCGGAAGGACACCCAGCCTAGTTTGTGCTCGTGTGGTGTTCTCACATGAGAGACCAAAAAGGTCATTCATACGGATATAAAACCTCAAAAGTAGAAATATGTGAAAAACTGTATTTCTATGGCTATAATAAGGGCGTTCCCATCTGAGATGGGTGTAATGCATGAAGAAATTTCTGTCTTCCAGGTATTGTGATAACTCCATATCCTCGCTTATGCTCGAGCTCACGTGTTTTGTGGTATGATTGAAGTTAGCCAAGAATTAATCGGTGGTAGACTTCTCTTAGTGCCGGAGCCTGTATTGGAAGGGTATCTGTTTGTTTTAGTAAGGAGTCGAGACAGGGAACGCTGCCACGATTACCGTAGTTTGTTGACGCAATCCCTGAGGAAGCTGCGGTACATATCATGCAGTCTGTGAAACTAGCTGGAGAGACCATGTAGGGGCACAATGAGTTTGCGGTATGCATCCAGGGTGGGGCTGGGATGGGTGTGTGGGGGAAGTAGTGGAGGATATCCAGGTCGTTGCTATCACTGTCAGCATAGTTCATGACGCACTGCATTCGCGCAATGTTAGCCTCAACTAAACCTTCCTGCCTTTTGATTTGATCAAGTAGAGAGGGACGTCGCTCAAATGTATGTATATAGAGCTGGTGGAGACTATGGCATGGCGTTGGGGTCTTTTATACAGACTTCATAATTTAAAATTTTGTGACCTCCATTTTGAACAGGTCCTGTATCAAATGTCCCCCACCTCTCATTGCACTTATTATACATCAACATCCGTAATTTACCAAATTCCACACTTTCTTCCAAAACGAAACATATCTTTCACATTTTCGCTCTACACATGAAAGTGTGTGAATTGTATTTATAGCATAAATGTAACAATTTAATAAACATTCTGTTGAATATTTTGAAACTAATTTGACTGGGAGCTGTTGTTGCCATTTGCAGCGACAGCTCACAGTCAAATTAGTTTCAAAATATTCAACAGCTTGCCTGTATACTTACATTGAAATTTAGATTCAGGATATTAAATGTTTCAAAGCTTCATATCGAGTCCAATGTACATACAAAGTGGGAGGAGTTTAGCTACAGATGGGCGGGGCATAGCTCGAAATGGATCCCACTATTTTGTACTTTAGGCTTAAGCCCCATCTAGAGTCGGATCGTGCACTTTGTGATACAAGTATGAAATTTTGCACACAGTTAGTATGGCCCATAACAGTTTATTTCAAAATTGGACCCCAACCAGATTTGACCTGTGGGGAGGTGGCGGTTTTTCAAAATGTCCGCCATGCAGATTGTTAATCTCTCATATCTTGGCAAATAATAGAGATAGGAACTTAATTATGGTGTCTATGCCTATGTTTTGAGCGTCAAGGAATCCACATATGACATAATCTTCAAATTATCTTGTGTCAGCCATTTTGTTTTCTAATATGGCCGCCATTTTAAGTTATAATTTATAGATTTCTACATATCTTGGCTCAAAATAATGATATAGACTTGATTTTTTATACAGACTCGAGATTAAAGACAGGAAAGTAAACTGGAAAAAATAATGAATCGTTTATTATACAAGGAACGTAAATTAGTCGTCCATGGTAATGGTCAACCATAAATCTACAACAGATGGCAGTTCTTTCATTGAATTATTCACAACTGTAAAATAATCTTTGCTAAAACTATCCTCTTCAGCAGCTCTTTTAACCTTACATACTACTGACTATTGGTCTCACATGTTCGCATACAAGATATGTTTGTAAAAACATTGACAAATGTGCATTAACTCATTAACATCCACCACACGGGCACCGTGTTGAACATCTTAAGTCTGTGTTCTTACATTTGTACTGTCGCCTAAATCCCTTGGTGTATCCGCATTTAGCAGGAGGAAGAGTCATCCATTTAATCTTCCGTTGTTCACTGGGCATCTCGCAATTCCACCCAAAGTCTTCTGGACTTGGCAGCTGTGGTGCTTTGATCAATGCTTGACCTAGAGCGTGACCTAGTGCACCTTCAGTTGGGGAAATATTTTATTTTCGATTTCTCTGCCTTTCTAGATGAATAAAATCTGCCTTTCAATATTAACCATACGATCAGGGCTCTCATGCTCATACATGACCACCACTAATCGCTCAATTGTAAAAAGAATATCCAATATATTATCTGCGGTTGGCATCTCATACAGTGTGCATAGAGCTTTTGTGGCATCGTCGAAGAGATTCCACACAGACATGCTGTATTTTTTCCTATCCCAGCAAATGAAGATGCTACATCACATCCCGTCACAGCGTGGAATGCAGGAAGTGCCATGCATTTATCATCACCAAATGCTTGAGCCATGCATTTATCATCAACTGCTTGAGTCATAGCTGTTGCGTGATACCGAAATGTGGTGTCAGTACCAAAAGCCAACCATAAACACTCACAACCAATCTTTTGGGGCAAACTTAGAACAACTGTATCTACAGTTCTGAGAAGAATCTTCTTCATACCATATAGCGCTCCTTCTAAGTCATGCACTAATATCCTGGTGTCCGCCTCATCATGTGTACAATCTTATCAAGATCTCAAGGTGCAGAAGACAACACTTTCTCTCCATGAGTAATTATGATCTTTCCTGGAAATGCTTCATTCGCAACAGGTTCATTGATGAGATGGAAGCGCTCTGATTAGTTTTCATCTTCACAGAGGAACTTCAGCCAGTTACATGCTAGCCCCATATCACCACAAAATTGAATGAATCAGATGTTCCTGGTTTGATCATGTTGATAATCGCAGCACCATCCAGGATGATATCTGGGTTAACTGTGTGAAGACATGGTCCTATATATTCAACACTTCTAGGGAATGTCGATATGAGTGATTCTCATGTGGGAAGAATTCTGCCATGTTGGTTTGTCGTGCTTGACAGACAATGTTGCGGTAGAGTATAAAGTGCGATCAAGTTTCAAGGATTTAAACCGTTTCTGATTGCGCGATTCCTCATTAAGCACGTCAAAACAGGGGATTTTGCTTTTGTGGTCATGGTTCATGAAGGGGTTTCGTGTCGGCAATCATACGGCACCATTCCTGTCCCATCTTCTCAATCGTATGTATGAACTCCACAATGGTATAATCAGCAACCATTCTTATTGTTAAGAACCAATAGACCTGTACTAATGTCAATAAAGGGGAATGTCATCCTGATATGAAACCCACCCAACATCACCACATATTAGAATTCCCTGTGAGTGACAGGCCATGCCCATTGAATGTCCTTAATCATGTTGTACAGGGACAGGTCACAGGCTGTGTGTTTGTCCTTAGTTCGCGATATTAACAGCTTTCATCACTGTATCCGCTGAATCCTTTATTCTGTCAACTTACTATAAGGGAATAATGACAGTAGTGTACTGATTCCGTTTGACTTTTAATCTGACAGACATGTTGATACCAATGCTTTTCCGCTACAAAATCAGCTATAGAATCGGGTTTCTTCATAGCATTTATTTCTGGAATGGGTGGATTCTTGATCGCCATAACAGCTAGGAATACGGTGTTGTCGTTTGAAAGTTTCGCAATCTGGCAGGTTGACTTGACAAGCGGGGCACGGGCTTGTTCAATGTCAGTAGTGTGAACATCTGGGTGCGGGAAGATGGAAATAGCAGTCCCATGGAATGATGTTTGCGCACTAGTTGAGGTAGGATCATGATCTAAGTTGTCTACTTCTGATATTGTAAAGATGCCAATCTTGAGTGATTGTGGACAAATAGCTCCTATTGATTCGATGTGGTTGATAGTAAAGTTTGCCAGATCAGCAGACCTACGGAGAACACGGTCATATGTTACTAAGCGTCCCATATATTATAGGGTGTCAATGATCTCCTTGGATCTAGTTTTGGCCCGCAGATATACTCCAAGGAACAGAGGCAGTGGACGTTCACGATATCAACTATGTCTAGTATCTGTTGGTTCTGTTTTCAGATGGCGAACAATGTTATATTGTAACAGCTGTGCGAGAGAGACAGTGTCGCATGTGCTTAATAATTTGCTTCGTTTTTGATACTGGTATCATGGAGTAGCATCATAGTAGGCGTTAGCAGTGACGAAGGAACTGATCTTTGCTGACAATCGACTGAACGTACGAACGACGGGCATTCATTGTTGAACATTTCACGATGGATGGTATTGGCAACACGTGACATAATAGCAGGCTCACTTTCTCCGCTGAGTTTACACATTTTCCTAATAGGTTTGCCAGCAGTTCGACTTTGTACTAATAGAAAGCCGCAGCCCTCACTGTGTTCCCCTAACTAGGGGAAGTATCAAAGTACCCCATTCTTGAAACAAGCTGCATTATTGTTTGATGGTGCATCTTCTTTTAGCTGATTTAGCCTGGACGTATACAGTTTGACTAGTTCTGAGAGCTGGAGTACTGGTGTTACTTCATCACTATCAAAGAGTTCCTGCATGTTGGTGATTAGTTCTGGTGTAAATGCAATATGCCTGGCTTATCTTGTGTAGTGCGCTTCTGTGATGTATTCAATTGAGCACGATCTCTATTATAGAGGGCTACTAGACATTGAGGATTATATTTCATGTTTATATCTACAACATCACCTCTACTCAGCTTAGCTAATAGATACTTATCTTGGAGATTAATTGTACATTGCTTTCCTATTGTATCTAGATCTCCAGTGGATGCGTTTGCGGAGAGGATTATTTGATGTTTCAGGATTGTTGTGGAAGAGACATGTTGTATGTGGATGGGCTCAATGTGATATCTTCTGCCATGTTAACATCTCAAGCATCGGCAGCATCTCATCAGTACTCTTGCGTTTCGTCGATTGTTCTCATTATATTTTTAACTACAGCTCTTATGATACTTGACATGTCTCTGTTTGAATGTGGGTCCAATACCACCAGAATTATCAAGATGATCTAGTTTTACCGAGGATGGCAACTGGCCAAGCTCATAGAAGATTGGAAGATCTTTAGTTAGTATTGTGTATCCCGCACCACCAAAGGTATGATCCAAAGGACACGTCACTTTTTCATTGGTTACTTGATCACACAGGACACAGTTACTCCAATCTATGGCTGACCGCGACATAGTAGGGAGAGAAATATTACTTGCTACAAATTTCAATGCCATTGCCATTTTAAGCTATTTGAATCTTAAGAATTAAAAGGAGAAAACTATACATTAATATAATATTGAAAAGTTGAGGGCATTTTATTCCATTGTCCCTAAAACAATCTGCATACATAAACAGAGCAATGAGTGGAGTAGTGGAATATCTGTATTATGGACTGTGGTATGGTGACGAATCACGCCATGTTAATGATAAATGTAAACATTGTGGAATAAACAACAGGAGACTACATAGAAAACATGCAAACTATTGTTATTATTGGAATCTTTGGCAATGAAAACATTGGTGCAGAGACAAAAATCAAGTCTGTATCATTATTTTGAGCCAAGATATGAAGAAATCGATAAATTCTAGCTTAAAATGGTGGCCATATTGGAAAATAAAATGGCGAACACAAGATATTTTCAAGACTGTGTTATATTTGAATTCCCTGACCCTGAAAACATGTGTATAGACACCAAAATTAAGTTCCTATCTCTATTATTAGCCGAGATATGAGAGACCGAAAATCTGTATGGCGGCCATTTTGAAAAAATGGCCGCCACAGCCCCCACAGGTCAAATCGGGTTGGGGTCCAATTTTTAAATAAACTGTTGTGGGCCATACTAACTGTGTGCCAAATTTCTTACTTGTATCACAAAGTGCACGATTTTTTCATGAGCCTCTGGACTACTTGTGATTCGGGCGGAAACCACAGGTATCCATGGGCGTAACCATATATACTTTGTTAACCCATTACTGACTACATCTTGTCAAGATTTTAAAGATATATCCTTATTGAGTGTCCATTTGCCGGCCAAGAGAAGACTGTTTATAAACTTTTACCACCACAATGATTGACTCTTATCGAACCAGTCATTCTAGTGGTAAATTGTCAAAATTACTGTTCTCTTGGGCCTGCAAATGGGCATTCCTAAAGGCCACTATAGAGGACGGTTTTGGCCGGCTTCCCTATGAAATGCTACAAGTTGTTCTTCGCTTTATTTTAACAACGTAGCAAAGATTTATCAACATTATCCGAAATATCGAGTAATGGCACATGCTTAGGTGTATGCTTGTCACATGTTAGAGATTAGTTTAAAATACAATCGCATTAATCTTTAATTAGCACAGTTCCACTTGTTTGTAGCGGGCATCCGCCTTTGGTGCCAAGGGGTTGTTGTTTCTTTGAGACGGGATGTTATAAGACATCCATCTTGAGGAATACCCATCACGAGACCCAAAAGTATTTGTTCTATAGACAGTTATTTGTATTAAACAACACCGTCTCTTTTAATAGTGACCAACTTTTGAGTATGAATGCAGTGTCGGAGTCAGACGTATGTCTGAGTGTTGTTGAATCCAATAAATATACACAATTTACCAGTAACTTTTGATTATTTAACTTGATCTAACAAATACGTACTTCACATAGATTGAAACAAACCACTTTCCCTTATCTATACCTCATAAGTGCATTCGATACGATTAGGGCCTATATTAACATTGTATAACATGTCTTAGCAAATTATCCAAATTCTTTGCAGATGTTGCTGCAGACAGACTGTTTGTCATAACAGTCTTTTTTACATTTTCTTCTGGAATCTGTTGCTATCGAATACAACAAGAGCGTGCACCCACTCCGGTCCGTATCCAGAATGGATGCTGGTTGACCATGCCATGGAGCTTAACGTAATATTATTAATGGAGTCCGTTAATTGAGCAGTAAACTGGTTGAACGCGATAGTGATTAGGAATCTATCAGCTTAGAGGGAAGGGCTGTTGTTCCGATAGGTTCAATATAACGTGATTTCGTCAAACAGTCTTGTAAATGTGCGTTGATCCCACCAAAGTACGCAGACGTGTTTACCAAAATATGGTGGGACTTTTGAATCGGGTGGTTGAGAGACCAGGTGATAATGCAGGTTAATGGGTCAGAGACACGTGGTGGGTTTATATAGTTGCCATTGCTGCTGCAACAACTGTCCGGTGAATTGCTTACAAAAGGTGTTCTCAGCGGCATGGCGGATATTTCTATCAGACCCGGAGAGAAGATCCAAGACTATCTGGCAAAACTGCAACTCCGTATTCTGCAGCTGGTGAGTATGACCATCTATTCCAGTGGCTAGGAGAGCCCTTCAGGATCCATCACCATCATTATTTCTTTTAATTTAGTAACTCCTAGATAAAAGATCTGTGTATTTTCAGAGAGAGAGAGAGAGAGAGGGAGGGAGGGAGGGAGGGAGGGAGGGGGGGAGAGAGGGAGAGAGAGAGAGAGAGAGAGAGAGACTACCTTGAATCCAATAAGAGGGGTTAATAAGAGGGGTTTGTTGGTCGCCTAGAACCAATGCTACAAAGCAAACCACGAATTTGCTGACAGCTGACACGTTTTCCATTCCCCTCTCACCTAGAACCAAAATGGTTTAGTCTGGGTCTTACGATAATGTGTACAAACACTAAAAACAAGACAACCTTCATTAAATCCACGAATAAGAAGAAGACGACGACGGATACGACGACGGTGGAGGTGGTGGTGGTGATGGTGGCGGCGGCGGCCACGACGATGATAATAATAATAATAATAATAATAATAATAATAATAATGTTCAAATAAATTATGAGACTTATGATGAGAGTAATAATTGTAATAATGTTGATCACAATAACAATTATAAATTCTTTCAACAACAATATCTTCTAGTCAAATTTGCTTCCAATAGAATCAACACGTTTCAGTTGTACTCAACGGTTTTTTGCTGCCTTAGGAAGCAACGTCTTCAACTCCAATTATATTCAGAATATTCAACAGCACGTTTTATATTGTTTGAGAAGCATGTAAGTTATTTCCAAGCTGTGTTATACACTGCTAGGATTATACAAACGAACATGTAATGACATTTTAACTTTATTTATTGTTGCCGTAGGCCATTGTTACATATACGGAAACAGTTTTCAGCAACATATGCAAGAGGCTCTTTATTACTGTAGTTAGGAACGACCGGTCGGGTACCGGCCGTACTTAGCTCTAGGATTCGTTTCCTGAACACGCCGCTCTGGGTAGAGCTATAAGCGTATATAGGCCTATGGGAGAGAGAGAGAGCGTGTCGAAAAACGACGAAGTTCGTTAAAAAGCATTATGCGCATGCGCGCGCCGGGACTCCGTTTCGATGGAGCGCGTAGTTGTGACCTAGATAGGATGGCGCTTTTAGTGTACGGAGCTGGTACTCTGTAATTCTTATTGATTGTCTGTTCCCGTTAAGTCTGGCATTAATCAAGACCAGAATTCGACGGGCTTTCCAAATCTATAAGCTATTTCAAAATCGGTTGAGAAATGGCTGAGTTATCCAGGAAAAACTCCTTGATTATCTTCAAAATATTGCCGTGACGTCATAACCACGTAGACGTAAAGCTTCTAGAATGTTCTAGAACGTTCGACGACGCTATTATTAGCTGTGCGCTGATTGGCTGTTGCTCGAACGATGATTGCATGAAGCCTGCGCCTATGACGTCACGGAGAGTATAAAAGGAGAAGTGATCCAGTGATCGAGAGCATCCTCGGCCAGGGGCCGAACAGGATGGAGCTATACCAACTACTATCAAGCGCGATACACGTCTTCTTTCGCTATGTGTCGGGTTTTATCCCGTACGTAGCGTGCAGTTCTCCAACCTACCGCACTAAAACAATTTTGTAACTCCCCATCTGCGGGAGTAATTTGGAACTTTTGATAATCGTTCACGAATACTACATCTACATTCGGAACACAAGCTTGCGGTGAGGCCTTTGCGGCCTGAATATGTGAGTCTACAGATGTAGAGGCAGGATGTTCTTTGATGGATGACTCGCCGGATCTGCCGGCCACGCCTAGAAGTGGTATTTCAAACGACGATGCACCAATCGTGCAGGTTCTTTCAACTTTCGACCGCAGCAAGTAAACTCTGCCCGGTGCGTCTTCAGAGCTGGCTGACATACCCAGCACTGTGAAGCCTTGTTTTGTATCTTCATTTTCCTCTAACAACCCCCGCTAGTGATCGGGTTGTTTACACCTTCCATCCGTGCCATCGGTGTACGGGAACTTTCTTCACCACGTAGTACTATCGTATCTTTTGCTGACTGCTCATTAGACATTCTATTAGGTTTACAATGCTGAGTGATGTCCTTCCCCCGCCATGAACGTTCTTGGGGGAATCTTGTTTGCGGACAACAGCTCGCGGGAAA
This sequence comes from Chaetoderma sp. LZ-2023a, assembly GCA_034401795.1. NCBI lineage: Eukaryota > Metazoa > Mollusca > Caudofoveata > Chaetodermatida > Chaetodermatidae > Chaetoderma > Chaetoderma sp. LZ-2023a. The sequence continues at coordinate 40,611,742 of CM067364.1, read as the reverse complement.
CAACCTGCGGGAACCAGCCTGCGGGAACTTTCCAGCTTCCGGAGGGCACATCATCTCACGTCGACTACGGATTGACGTGTCAATTTCAGTAACACGGTAGCCTAACTTGGGAATGACTACCAAGTATTCAAGTAACTATACTCCAGAGTTTAATTATTTTTCCATATAGGTTTTGTTAATTATCTCGTATCCATACTAACGGTTCCGATCACTAAAAGGAACCGTGGCGGTCTTAGGGCCGATAGTTATAATTTATGTATTTGTTAATAGTTATTATTATCATTTTCTTCAATGTGTTGCTAACCGCACTATAGTTAACCTGTATTAATATATATATCTTAATCATTCGACACCGTATTGTTTGTTCTGGTTAGATTATGTATGTATATGGCCAGTGGCCATCCGTTAACTTGTTTTGCTTAGTTATAGAAAATATAAGACTGCAGTGCACGTATGAAACACTATACAGCAACATTTATATATGCAGAATTTTCTCCCGCCACCAACAATTTTTCACTGAGGGCGCTGTCCGTGCTATAACTTTGTTTAGCCCGGCATGCTACCGACTAAACCTTTTCTATTCAGATATTCATAGGATAGGTTCAAAATGATTAGAGACACTTTCTTCATTACATACTGTGTAATATACTCTTCTCTTCCAGCAGTGCAATAATCTAGCCCCGCACTCCCGTAAGACTCATAACTCTAAGATTTAGTCTCTCTTCATATTCCTCTTAGCCTTGTGGCTTCTTAATTGGTTGGATGTCCCTATCTGCACCAATGGGCTGATCTGACTCTGGGAAACTATTGGGGTTTCCGAGCGGTGATGGCTAGGGTGCGGTATCACATACACATTCCCATGTATCTTCGGATACTTAGTAGTTAGCACTTTAAACCAGTGTAGGAAAGCACTGCGAAAACACATGTATTAATTATTATTTTATTTACTGACAATCTTCCCGCACCGCAGTGCAAAACTGGCAACTTGTATATAAACCTAATGACAGATTAAATGGTTAGTTCCATAGGACCCGGTGACGGGTGAGATACGTATTCTCACCAAATTACGTTAAAATGTCTGAGCATTATATTTACATCTGGCACGCCCTTACGGGAAGGACATTTACGGTGTGCCTTCGTCTCTATTACCCCCACCATAACGATAGGAGATATGGCCTAATAATACTTTCGTGAAATGTAAACCATTTCTTGTAATGTTTCATGTGGTTGCGAAGCGGAATGTCCGGATTCTCACCCAGTTCGGAGATCCCACTAAGTAACATGTATGAGCGTTGTCTACAGTATTGATGTCCTCGGGCATCTGTTCTCCGTGACAGCCATGTCTAATAGCTAGGTAGATATCGCCCAGTTGTGGCCTAAATTAATTCTTGTTTTGAAAACAGCTAAAAGGAATTAAGGAAATCAGAAGTCCCGCAGAATTAAAGCGGCAACTACTAACTCAGCATATTAGGAATCACATAAGATGGTGATGAAGGAAAATATCGGGAATCTTCCATTCCATCTTCACGTAAAACAGTACGCACCCCTATAGTCATAATCTCACTAGGTATGGTCTTTTCTCTCTACATCATTTATTGTTTGAAATATTAGAGTGGGCCCATTTTTGCCTACTATTCTTCTCCCGCTTTAAGCTGCGGCGACACCTTCCCGAGACAGAGGCCTGCATGAGGCACTTGCCTCTCGCAAGGATTCAGCGACGATGGTCCATGCCAAGATAATACTCCTCACCCAAACTAGCACTAGGAGTAGTGCCCGCGTGAGCCACATCACTTTTCGTCTGAGATAGCCTTCTTCCTTCCAGCTTAGCGGTATAATAACTTATATTAAGTTAAATAGCTATGTCTCGTGTACGGGAGCCTCTCTTGCGGGGATACCTCTGCGGACCTACGAGTCTGTGTGGTACCTCCGGGAGCCCCATGTTTAAAAGTTCATCTACCTGCCTCTATGTTTTGTATTTTCGTATGCTCTTATTGTAGTTTTATCTAGAATATTTTCAATTAGTTAGGTAAACGCATTGTATAGACATATTTTTAGGTCACCAAATCAAATCTTGTAAGTCCATAGACCACGAAATTGCTATGGACAGGCATACTGGTGACACAAATTCTTGGGATGAGACAGTTGTGTTTAAGGTTTGCGACAATGGTCGCACGGCCCCACCAGAACGATTGAGTTTCACCAGCCTTAGGAGCCGGTTTTTGTTTCCCGCAGGGCAGTCTCATTCAAGGTCCGTCACCCCGAGACCGGATGCTAACCAGCGTCATCACTCGTCGTGCACTTGCGGTGCGGCGAGTCAACATGAGACATCGGAACGGCCTGACACTACCCGGCGAGCTACATTACTCATAACGTTAATTGGTATGATTTATATCATATATGTTTCAAAGTGCCCATATAGGTCAGCTGGTGATTATTGTTGAGCTAATTTGAATGAAAGCTGTTGCTGATTTAGACCGCTACAGCTTCTGGTCAAATTAGTTTCAAAATAGTCAACATGTTTGCGCTATATAATTAAACATCATATGTGTTGTGGAATCCTGTGTCAAATTGAAATGCTGCAGATATTTAATATGATGATTACCGCTTGCGCTCCGAGTAGAATATATGTCGGCAAATGCTGATGAATCTGTTACTGTAATAGATTATTTTCATTGAAGCACGGGTCTGGAAAGGAAACCAGGGAATAATGTTGATGAGTGTATTTTGCCGGAAGCTCTTGTATAGCAAAGCTCGATATCAAGCAGGTGAGAAGCTGCCCTATTTGTCTCAAATCGATAGTTTATATTCCACCGTTAAGCACGTATTTCTGGTCCGATCTGGGCCAAACTTTCGCCACATGTCCGCTGCTATATTCCCCGTCTAATTTCGAAAAGGGTTTATTTGAACCTTATAGTAATCCTTGACAAAACGCCCACCCCCGCACCCCTCCGCCCCACAACAAGGCGCTCACGAACAGTCACTATGGCAATAAATCCAGGATGACTGCCAATTCCTCAACCAGACATGGCGCGAAGTGGAAGATTTGAAATCGGCACATGTTATTACGTGTAAGTGTGTGAAATTTCGCGATTAAAATCGATCAAATAAAAAAAAATCAAGCCGATTTCCCAAAATTATCGAAACTGATTGTTCGTTCACGGCTATGTTTTTAACCCTCTCAACTTCCCTTCGACAAACTGACATGGTCCTAAGTAACTAATGATATATTCCAAATTTCGGCCCGGCAAGATTTCTTCACATACGGTAATGTCACCTAAGTTACTTTCTGCGGAGTAACTTAAGTGAGAAAACGGTAACTTAACATTAACACGATGCTTCTAGTACAGTTACTATTTCAAACTTTTATAATACACACGAACTATAAAAAGACAGAGCTTTGTTAGGGCAGATGAAAGGGAGCTTCACATACCACTACCAAGGGTCATGGAACAGTCTGGTCTGAAGGTTCTGGTGCAATATTGAAATGGACTACAGATTCTGCATTTGCACGTGGTCATGACATTTCGGATGCGGCAATAATATTTCGTGAACTTTCAAAAACCACATCAGTTAAACTTTCTTTGTTAATGATAAGACATTAACATTATTGATAAGTATGTGTCTGCAAAACTACTACATATCCGTGGAACGATGAAAATTCATCAGGTTATTTCTATGTATGATTACTGTATTCTGCGGCCGTAGTAGTTGCAACATTCTAGAGCTACAATCAGGCCTGCTTCACTTTTGACAAATGTGTCCTGTGCTGACCTAAATTTTTAGCTTCCTTAGGTTCATTCTTGATTTGAGTATAACGAGTCCTGATTTCTTGAGGTCACCTCGTAGCACACTTGCCTGATTTATGCAATGACTTCCTCTCCTGGCTTTTTATTTGCTGGCTCCCAGTAGGGCGAATTCCAAGGCTCTCTGTGCTGGTATGTCTTCTGGCATCCTTAGCACATGGCTAAACATGGACCATATTTACACGGCGACTTCTACGGACAGTGGCGATGTATTACACATCTTGTACAGTACATCATTAGAAATTATGCTGTCTTGCCATTGGTTTACAGTGATGGTGCATAGGTGGCATACATCAAGTTTGACTAGAGCTGCCCAGCTATTACAGCTATACAGCATCAAAGAATGTGCTGGTTACATTGTATAAACGTAGTCCTTTTATCAATGGAATATTTGATCTACGAATCCGTAGCGTCCAGAAGGACTGAAAAGCTATGTTCCCCATGGCACAACGTACAGCAAGGTTGGCAGTACTATGAAAGAATTGAGTGCAGGATTTTACGATTGCTTCATGGTTCGATGCCACGAAGTGGATCATCATTTTCTTTAGTGTCATGCTTTGTAGATAGGTATATGTGGGTGAACTCTGTTTTGGATTCATTCATAAAGAGATTCTCAATTTTTAGTTTGCTTGCAGCTTTTGGGAGAATTCGTCAAGGGGGTTCTTTTCCTTGTCTATAAAGTCTACGTCGTTGGCATAATCCATCCCTAGTGGCATACCCAGTATGGACACTGAGGGGGTGGGGTGGGGGTGGGGGTAGGGGGGGGGGAGGTGTTGGAATTTCTCTGCACGTATTATAATGCAACAGCAAGATAACAGGTGAAAAGCACAGGGGATAGACCATCTCCATTTGGGGAGATGTTTGATGTCTCAACCTCTACAAATTTTGCTGACACGACTCGTACTCTCAGCTTGGTGTTTGCAAGTAGTAGTCTCACTAGTCATAGATCATCTTCATTGCAACTAGCCTGACATAGTACATCTAGGATCTGTGAGAGTTTAATCGTGTCGAAAGATCGTGACATGCCAATCCCCATTTTGTTGAAATGACTACTGACACAAGCATGCGTTGATGAGCCCATACAGTGTCTGCGCAGCTGCGTCCATGTTTAAGGCCAATTTGACTTGATCCGGTGAAATCATCGATATAGTCTCCAATGCGGCATAGAGTAACAATGGTTAGGATTTTCTGTATGGTGTTGAGGAGCACAATGAGCCGCAGTTTGGCTGTTTGGGGGTTGGGCAGATGACTTCATGGGCTTGGGTAATCCGATAAGGGTGCCTTGGAGTACAACATCGATGGGACGGTGATGAATAAAAGCTGAAATGATTAGTTGCGTGATCGTTTGTTGAGATAATGTTACTTGCGTATTTGGATAGTTCATTGCTCATGTCAGCACGTCCATTTTCACGGCTTTTCGTGCCTTTAATTGGTGTCAGTAATGGCCCGGGTACAAGGACTCATCATCGTAGTCAATGAACTGTTCTCCAATTGCCTCGGCTTTGCCATGGTCAGTCCCGATAAAGTCTCCTTCAGGGTTTTGGAGGTGTGGAGTCAGTAACTCTCAGGGCTCGGGCTGCCCGAAATATGCTGTAGCAGTCGTCCGTGGAGTCTGCTTGTTGAATAGTAAGATCTTTTAATCATTCGCTGATGTGGCGCAGGTTAACTCTAGGCAGAGAAATGATATTAATTACAGAGACTTATCTTGGTTTTGCTCAAGATATGGTTGTCAGTGTTTCAAATTAAAAACGTATACATTTTCCGCAGAGCAGCCTTCCGTAGCAACAGCGACAGCCATATGATGCCGAGCTGGTGTAGCGCGGATCAGCCAGTCAGGTGTGAACCATCCCAGCTCAGCTGGGTATGGAACGACCTGGCCGTACATGTTCCGAGCACGCCACCCCCCCCCCCCCCCCCCCCCCTTAGTAGGATAGTACGCGTATATAAAGCCATATAGGAGAGGTTTCTAAAAATGACTAAGTCCGTGAGATCGCGTATCATACCTATCAGGACCGGAATGAAACGAGGAATCCATAACTGTTAACCATTTTATCCTTATTTAACTCCTTAAATGATGCTCAATATATTGAAAACGTCATAAATGGGTGCATGTACTGAGTGAATGTGGAGGACGTCCATCACGTGATAATGTCCTTGTCCTTGGAGCTCGCACGCTGATTGGCTACAGATCGCGCACTGATTGGCTGGGCGTTCTAGTTATGATGTCACGCGGTGTATAAAAGGAACGCAGAAGTGAGAATCGAGACCACTCTTCGACGAGAGAGAAAGGTGGTAGGTTGTGTGGCCAGAGTAGTGCAAGATGTGGGCAACTGCTTACTGACTGCTGGTTTCATTGCAACCGCACCAGTACCTCTCGGTTTTGAGATCTTAAATCTCTGGCCCGCAACTGACGCATCCGCATCTAAACTTTTGAAATGCTTTCGGGAGGATATCATCCGAGGTCAAATAAACTAAACAAATAAAGAAGGGGCTCTCACCGTCAACAACTTCAGAGGAGTCTTCCAGTGGATGGGCCTTGTGGCCCCGATGTAACGAACTCATAGTATGTAGAACGAGTGGTGATTCTTGGTGGATGACTCGTCAGATCTGGCAGACCATGCTGAAAAGTGGTAATCAAACTCCGTGCAGTGTGTCATGTGTGATATTTCACTTTTAGACCACAGTCTAGTGGGACATTTCCTGGTGCACCGCATGAGTTATGCGGTGCAGCATGTATTGTGTACACAGAAGATGCACATGCATTAATTAACTTTCAACTGTAGCCCTTCATTACTACAGGGCAGCGTACAACTTCCGCTACAGTACGGAACTTTTGACACTCTGCTAAAATTAGGACATGTAATTTAGTATGGCTTTGAGAGTGAACCGCATCAACAGTTCGCCTGTGAATGTTTCCCAGCAGCTTCGGAATCATGCCATCTCCCGTTCCTCATCTGTGACGCATCATCTACAGTGATCTATGAACTTTTTACGTACCGAAGAGTAATAGGTACTCATCTAACTCTATTTTTGTATTATTGTATTTTTATGCTTCATTGTATGTACTGATGGCTAATAGGTACCGACGGGCGCCTGAGACAGCATTTTATAGTTTATAATGTATATATTATCGTTATTTTGTGCTTATGACTAACGAGGACTGCAAGGTCGTGTGACCTTATTTATTGTCAATACTGTGATAGTTGGTTATACATGGCAGCAGCCATCCTAGTTACTTCTTTTGTTTATATTATATAAAATACTAGAACCGCAGTATGCTAGACTACACTATACAGCAACAACAAAGCCGCGCTACCTTTTTCTCCCAGCATCACTTTTTCACTAAGGTTACTGTTCAGGTTCTCATTGAGCGAACCTGACATGTCATGGACTAAACTTGGCTATTTTAGCTTGATAGGATAGGTTTAAAGGTAGTTAGAGATGATCGCTCTTTAGGAGTCATTTGTGTAAGCCTCTTTTCCGGATTCAGCGGATATGTAACACTGCACACCAGCTAATTGGTATAAATTGGCCATGTACCTTAGGGCCTCCTTATTAACATATGAGTGATTGTCTCTTCCTACGCTCCTCCAGCCACAAGGCTTATAATTGGCTAGACCTCCCTTCAACACGTTGGTGCGATCTGACTCTGGAAACTATTGAGGTTTCCGAGTGGTGAAGACCAAAATGTCGATTACGCAAGCACCCCCTCTGTATCTTCAAATACTAGTTAGCGTAGCTATTCATGCCAAAGTAGGAAGCACTGCAAAAATATTATATTACTTTAACCGGCCAGCAGGTTGACTAGGTTGACTCACACTACACACTTATCATATGATTGCACTAGAGAGTGGCCTTTTTTGTCAACTCTCTTCCTCTGCTTCAGCGTTGAAGGCATTTTCCTCTGACGGAGGTCCACGCGAGGCACGTTCCGCTCGTAATAATAATATTTTGTTAGGGGTATAATGGTTTATATTAAACGTCATAAGTGGCCGCGTTCGGACTCTCACTTGCAGGGATACCTCACGGATTTAAAGATCAGTGGTTCAATCTTGATGGCAATGACTGCACGGCCCCACTAGAACTTTATCGTTCCATCGGCTCTAGAAGTCGGTCTTTGTATTTTCTGGAGAGTTGCGAAACAAGATCCGTAATCCCGAGAACCGACGCTAACCAGCCAACCCGCGTATTTGTGGTGCTGCGGGATGGAATAGACGGACAAACCAGTGCGTACTCCCAGAAGCTACACTATTCCTAATACCATTTCCTGGTAGAAGCTGCATCATCATCAGCACCACGTAATTACCAGTCCAACGTGGCAACGTTGACGAAGAAACGAATTACACCAGAAGATGTTTCAACGAGCAAAAATTATTCTAAACAAAACCCGCGTAGCACTACTAGAACGAAGTAGGTAAAACAAGATCAAGTCTGTAACTGTTTAGTATGTGACAAGCTTTACTTTGATCTACCCACAGAGGACTGAATTGAGTGTCATGTTTTTACACAATGTGCACACGATCTCCATACCCCATATAGCGGAGATGTTCTGTGCATGTGTGACAAATGTGACTAAGTAAACATTTTAATACCATGTTAATTCTTTGCTCTAAGAAAATTTGACTGCTACAATTTACAATTTGTTGTTGTAGTTTGATTTGTATGCAGGTGCTAATCGCTTGTACTTTTAGGTTATTATTTAGAGCATACCTTCCATACGGATTGGTATAGTAGCGAAATAGCAAAAGTACGGATGGTGAATACGCCAATATGGGTGAATAGACAAAGTAACAAATACGTGCATAGGTAGACAAATTCCATAACATGCCGTCCGTCTCGTTATGCGTGCGTCTAGCACGCATGCACATGGTCGCATGTGCATCTGTGCGTGCGCTTCAGCCATATCACCGTTTTCCTGTATTCGTCTATCCATCTTTTTGGCTATTTCACTGTACCATATTAGCCTATGACCAAGTATAACCTCACTGTTTGATTGAACACTATTATACACGTAACGGTTTGGAAACAATTGACACATTTCGCTGTTAACTTGAATTGTGTGATTAAGCAATCCTGGTCGGAATGAATTGATTGCACAATTATGGTTGCCTTTATCATAGAATTTCTATATTTAAACAGTTACTCAATGTCAGAGTTACAGTTAACCATTGTTTCCACACACCACGAGTTGCACCATTAATCATTATCTCGCCATACATTTTGGCGGTTTAGAGTTAACGCTTGACTATCTATCTTTGTTGTTTGACCAATCTCTACTAATAGAGAGATGGGACCAAATACAGTTCTTTTACACATATTCGTCACTTATGTTTCACTTTTAGACCACAGTCTAGTGGGACATTTCCTGGTGCACCGCATGAGTTATAATAGAGTTATAATGATAATAGAGAGATGGGTCCAAATACAGTTCTTTTACAAATATTGGTCATTTATGTTACCATCAGTCACTTATGTTACCAAATGTCACTTAGGTTACTGAAGATGTTTTTGTAAGTATGTAAATTTTAATCCATCCGCGTATCTCGTACATTTGGTTATTCAATGATTTGGTTGTCTCTTCAAGATAGGAGAACGCCATTGTTGACATTGCCTATGGTTATGGAGAGGCATAGTATTTTAAGATGAATATTTGTTTGCATTTTATTTCCTTTAACTAAAAATTAATTTCAAATAGCCAAATTAAAGTCTTATGGGCTATTTTGCTTTCTTATTTTGAAACGCTGGTCCATATACTGTAAACCCGTTGTAGTAATATTTATCTAGACAGCATCCTGTGTATAGGATAATCATCAGACTGTCGGTAACTTAAGTGACAACTTTGGGGCTCCATTGGTACTGTTGACTCAATAAATCATTTAATAAGTCGCTTTACTTGTGACATTTCTATCAATCATTTTCCTATTAGGCACCGCATAGCAAAATAAAAATAAAAATTGTATTCGGATGAAATTTATTCTGAATTTTTCAAAACTTACTGTTCTCAGATTTCACCCATTTAACCTTTTTTACTTTTCCAAGCGGAATAAAAATTGGCGGGTTACAAATACAATAGGTTCCAGGAACTTCGTTTTTGGAACCTAATTATAATGAAAACTGTGACAATATAATAATAATAATAATAATAATAATAATAATAATAAAAATAATAATAATAATAATAATACTGAAGCTAATAATGATAGTAGTAATGTTATTAATAATTATGTTAATTCACCTGTCCCGAGTATCCATCCATCGTCTGACTTCGTATGACGTCATAATCAGCGCAACGCGTGTATGATTACGTCACAATCATTACGTCACAAAGGGTTCTATATAGACCGTCACCAAATCTCAAACAGTCCGACACGTTGTATGAATTGTATGTATTTGTAATTTTTTGCTTTTTAATAAACACGCTTAGGCAGCAACAGCACCCAATCAAATTAATTTCAAAATATTCAACAGCTTACCTGTGTATTTTTTTGGAAATTGATAGTCAGGGTGTTCAGAGATTGATCGATCCCAACCGTAGCGAGGTGTGGGTGGAGCTTAGCTAGAGATGGGCGGGGTATAGCTAAAAAAAGGTCCATTGCAATCACTCTTGTATCAACATAACCATTTAATCGTCAAGCCAGACACAGCGGCCTCTGCAGTGGTCTTAAGTGGTATCCATCTGCCGGATATGGGAGGACAGTTTTTGAAGATGTAACACTTACATGGCTGGCTCGATAATCAAGGCACTGATTTGATGGTGAATTTTCGGGAGTTGTCTTCTCGTGGCCTGCATGTTGGCACTGGCTGGAAGGAAATTTAGATTTTCTTAACCATTAACCAATTAATGGACAATGTTTGGAGGAACGCAAGAGTTAATGCTCTGAGGAAACCTGATGACGTTAATGATAATAATAATAATAATGTTAATGCATGATAATAATAATGATTATAAAAAAGTTGATGCCTGTGCACAGCTTAATGGGGAACATTTATAAATAACCCCCATATACTTTGTACAAAGTCTGGGGGTAATAAAATTATCAGTATCAGACAAAATAAACAATTTGCCCGATCCTCGTGGTCCGGCTATTTCTTGCATCGCCTACATTTCTCGGATTTGGTCTCTCAGATGTAAGGTGTTAACTAACACGCACAACACATTATATTTTCCACTCAAGTAGCTTTCTCAGAAATATAAAAAATTTGACAGACAGAGCGACAGACTGACCAACGTACTGTACTGACTGACAGACCGCCCGATCAACATACTAATAGGTGTACTAGTTGTGAGTTCCAGTCAAAAATAAAGAATTAAAGAATTCGAACATCCGCGGATTCCAGATCTTTTTTGGTGGTGGGATGGGGGTGGGGGTGGGTCGAAATGGGTGTGGGTTTGTGAGGGAATGCATTCATTCACATAAACCTAACGTGATATGCTACAAGGGCTAGCGCTTTGAACACGGAAGTCCCGGAATCACTATTTCACTGTAATTATACAGAGAAAATCCGTTGAATATTTTGAAATTAATTCGACAAAAACCTGTTCCAACTCAAAGTAAAATTAGTTTCAAATTATTAATAGAATATTTCTGCCTTTTAGACGTGTGGGTTTTCTAATTTGCCATTCAAATGGTTTCAAAGGATTAAGTAAATAAGATGTATTCTTCTGTAAAATAATCAGCGATTTCAGTTATCATAAAGATTTGATAATATGCAGGAGGTTGTTGTATCACAGAAGTTATCATTGAGTCTGTTTTTGTTTTTCTCTCTCCAGAAAATAGATAATGAGAGAGAAAGACGTACTAAAGATGCATCACAAAATGTACGTGAGTCAATTAATAACTAGAATATATGTGAATTTAAATTAGTGCATCGATTTCATGCACATAAACATGCATGCACGCTTACAAGCAAGGAGCATATATAAATTATAATACTTATAATTCGGTCAACGTCGACCTCCTATGATATTATTTTATGTACTGTGTATTAAAATGTGATGACATTATATTTATTGCCAGGGTCTTTATATTTAACATAGCACAAGTAACATATAACGTCTTCCAAAATAGGCATAATTATTCAGGCAGCGCATAATTATTCAGGCATGTGGCATCATTATTCAGGCACGTGGCATACTTATTCAGGTGTGTGGCATAATTATTCACGCGTGTGGAATAATTATGAATGTGTGTGGCATAATCATTCAGGCATATGGCATAGCTTTCTTGAGATTTTATATTTTCCAGACACAGACTTTGATGAGCGAGTCGAAATAGAAAAGGCTCTGCTAAGGAGAGAAGAGTTATTGGCTAAATTCAGGGTAAGTTACTTTACATAACGACATCTCTAGATACTTCCAACATGCATTTGCTATAAAGCTTCGAATATCAAGATTAATTGACGGTGGTCGCAACAATCCCCACTTAGTGGCATCCAATTTCCCAATGAAAAAACTCATGATAGTAAATCGAGTTGTAAATCCTGTTCTAACCATTGACATCTGAACATTAATCACCTATGTGCAAATATGAATGTCTGAAATCATAATGCAGGATTGCTTAGCATTGTAGAGAACACCATAGAACCAGATAGAACGTCATAGAAGAGAATGGACGTAGCCGATCTGTCACTCAAGTATATGGCATCACTATGTAGGTGGATGCCATAATCACAATTGATATAGACTACTCTGTCATGAAGCTGTAATAGTCAGTCTGCTCAGCCAAGTGTATGACTGGACATTTCCATTTTAGCTATGCCCCGCCTATCACTAGCTAAGCTCCACCCACACCTCGCCGTGTTTGGATTGATCGATCCCCGAATGCCCTAGCTATCAATTTCCTGAAAACTATACAGGGAAGCTGTTGAATATTTTGTAACTAATTAGACTGGGTGCTGTTGCTGCCATAGGCAGCAACATCACCCAGTCAAATTAGTTTCAAAATATTCAACAGAATATTTATTAAATAGTAAAAGCAAACAATTTGTACAACAGCCCATAGACCGTCATCAAATATGCGTTCGTGACGTACTTATCGACGCCATTCACTATGATGTCATTGTACACGCCACGCAGTTCATTATGACGTCATATGATGGGTGGGTACTCAGGAAAGGTGAATTGTATGTCTTTGATAGATTTACTATTTAATAAACATTCTGTTGAATATTCTGAAACTAATTAGACATATGCAACATCACTTATCCCTACGTTAGAGTTATTAGAATTACATAGATTGCATTGCTGCAAATTAATGCAAATCAAATCAAATCAAAGATTATTTATTTGACAGTAACATGTCTTTTTACATAATTGAATCCAGGTTGTCCGCCGAAGGCACAACCTATAGTTCTGACGGTCACCTTACATATATAGACAGAACAGTAGCAATACAGACAACAGAAACAGCTACATATCAGGATATACACTGCACTTAGAAGATAGTGTTATAAAATACACATGGCGAGGGGGTGGGGGACGGGAAGGGGTGGGTGAGTGGGCAGGCTAGAGCGGTGTTACATTTACCAGTTCATCCAGTAGTTTTATTATAATATTCAGTAGCGGTATTGATAGTGGTAATAGCAATTGTGTTCATCCAGTAGTTGTAGTAGTAGTAGTAGAAGTAGTAGTAGTAGTAGTAGTAGTAGTAGTAGTAGTAGTAGTAGTAGTAGTAGTAGTAGTAGTAGTAGTAGTAGTAGTGGTGGCAGCGGTGGTTGGTGTTACTCGTGCAGATTTAAGATTTGACAGGAAAATGCCTTGTATTAGAGATAAGTTGCGTATGTGATTGAGTGGTGTTAGTAAGTGTTTGAATTGAAATTATCGAGGCCAGCGCTTTTTCTAGGGATAAATGTGTTCAGAATTTAAAAAAATCTTCATCGCTGCCCGGATTAACAAAAAAAAGAAAGATGGGTTGCTGCCTGTCAGATAATCACTGTATTTATTTTGCGGACATTGGTTTTTATTTTATTTGAAAGAGTTGGACCTATATTAACAAAATAATCATTGAATCCATATGCAATTTCATAGTCATCAGTTATAATTTTGTTGTTGTAACGAAATTGTGTCTGCTGCGCTTTGCCAATATTTTTATTATTCATTTTTATTCAAAAGTGATTTAATTGTTTTCCATGATCCATTTATGTCATTTTAGATTGTTCACATTTTTTGGTAGTAGTTTTCTTTAGCTGTTCTTATTATTTGGTCAAGTTTGTTTCTGTAGTTCTTAAATTTTGGTTCGTTATACTTTGTTTGACATTTGCTATCGTCTTTACTCAGAGTTTAAGTCATTGGTAACTGTTTGCAAGCGCTCATGTTTTTGTGATGTTTAAATGATTGACTGATTGATTGATTGATTGATTGATTGATTGATTGCTTGATTGATTGATTGATTGATTGATTGATTGATTGCTTGATTGATTGATTGATTGGTTGATTGGTTGATTGACTGATTGACCGATCGATCGGACGATCAGTCGGTTGGTCAGTCAGGCGGTTGGGCCGATGGTCAGTCAGTTGATGGATCAGTCTGTTGGTTGTTCGAGTGAGCGAGTGAGCGAGTGAGCGAATGAGTACGTGAGTGATGGATTGGTTGATTGATTGATTTGGTTGATTAGTTGGTTGGTTGGTTGGTTGGTTGGTTGGTTGATTGGTTAGTTGGTTGATTAGTTGACTGGATTGATTGATTGATTGATTGAATGTTTGATTGATTGATTGGTTTGTCGGTTGGTCAAACGGGTAATTTATTGATTGATCCATTATAGATTTATTGAGTGATTGAATGATTGATTGATTTGTTGGTTGGATGGTTGGTTGGTTGGTTGGTTCATTGTGTGATTGATTGATTGATTGATTGATTAATTGATTGATTGATTGACGCTTTGATTGAATCTTTGATTGCTTGATTGATTAATTGTTTGTTTGTTTGTTTGTTTGTTTGTTTGTTTGTTTGTTTGTTTGTTTGTTTGTTTGTTTGTTTGTTTGTTTGTTTGTTTGTTTGTACAGCATGAGCAAGATTTACAAGCAGAGCCGATGAGACGACCTCATACCATCAGGCCTGGATGCAAACACAGACATACACCATGCTCCACGGCCCCATCCCGAGGATCACCGCCTGACATTCTCAACAACAAAAATGCTGGAAAATGGGATGAGTATCCAGGACATGGTCGGGAGAAGTCTGGTTTGCATTCATTTTAAATATTGTATTCTTGAAAAGAATCTGTTGCAGTATTTGGCAGCAGAATCCAAGTCTGTGCTGTCCGGTTCAGGTCGTTAGCTATGATAATCTGACAATAAGATGCCCAAGTGCATGTGATGCTCACCTGGACAGATTTTCTGAAAATCCAAGATGGCCACAAAAAAATTGACTAATCAAGATTCTTGTTTGATATGTTGAAGCCTACCATCACAGGATCTTTCAGCCCAAGTTTTGGTGAAATTGGGGCATTGATTAGGAGTAGTATTTTAAATGGTTCCGGAAAATTTGTCAGAACATCAAAGATGGCTGCCAAAATATTGATCTATCAAAATTCTGAATATGATTTCTAGACGCTACAACTATAGGATCGTTCCAGCCGAATGTGGTTGAAATTGCCCAAGCCGTTAACGAGGAGTAGCGTTTTAAACGATTTCCCAGCATCTTTCGGAAAGTTGAAATTCTGTATACATGTGCTGAAGCATAGCACCCTAGAGTCCAGTCCTTCCAGCCGAGTTTGCTGTGTATAAGGTCTGAAACCTATCAGCCTAGTATCCTTCCAGCCAAGTCTGGTTGAAATTGACCAAGCAGTTAATGAGGAGTAGCGTTTTAAACGATTTCCCGCCATTTTTCGGAAAATTCAAGATGGCTGCCGAAAAAAGGTGATAAATCAAAATTCTGTATGCAGGTTCTGAAGCATATTACTCTAGTGTCTTTTCAGCCGAGTTTGCTTGAAATCGGTAGGCTTTTAACTGATTTTCCGAAATTTTCGAAAAATACAAGATGCTCACCGAAAAAATTTACCAATCAAAATCCTCGTTAGAAGTCTTGAAGCGTACAACTACCGGATTATTCCACCTACATTTCCTTGAAATCGGGCCATTGCTATTGGCGGAGTAGCATTTCAAAGGATTTCCTGATAATTTTTGGAAGATCCAAGATGGCCGCGGGAAACATTGACCAATCAAGATTTTGGATAGAGGTTCTGAGAGCTACGACAGTAGGATGCTTCCGGGCAAGTTTCGTTAAAATCGGTATAGCGGTTAATGAGGAGTAGGCGTTTAAAAAAAGGTTACGGAGAGACGATGATTTCCCGAAATTCTCGGAAAATCCAAGATGGCCACCAGAAAAATTGACCAATCGAAATTCTCGTTAGATGTGTTGAAGCGTACCACGATAGGATTACTCCACCCAAGTTTCGTCCAAATCAGGCCACTGATATTTGAGGAGTAGTGTTTTAAAGGATTTCCGGATAATTTTTGGAAAATCCAAGATGGCCGCCTAAAAAATTGACCAATCAAAATTTTTAATAAATGTTCTGATGTGTACCACCCTAGGATGCTCCCAGCCAAGTATAATTAAAAGAGGTTAATGAGGAATAGGCTTTTAAAGAAAAGGTTTACAGACAGACATACAGCGGACGATGGGCGACGGACGACAGACGGACGATCGGCATGGCATACGCTCACTTGGCCTTTCACGCCAGGTGAGCTAATAATGATGATATGGTAATGTACTTACCATTAGTGTTTTTATTTATAACAGGGGTCAGGTTCGACTCCTAACCATAGTTAGCTATAGCTAACTAGAGTACCAGTCGAACTTCAAATAGTTAACTAGCTAGTCAACTATAGTCAACCGAGCACCCGGCCTCGGTTCAAATGGTTAGTCCGACATTTGAATAAATAAACACCGATCGCTTGCCACGAATAAATGCATATAAAAGTGTAAATATTTCACTAAATAACTTAGGTTTGATGAAATTATGCTTTTCCATTGTATGTCAATGTTCCCAAGCCCATATTTCTTCCCACTCTGTGCCATTTGGACGCTTTTTGACGTCTTAACGGAGAAAAATAACCCATTTTCGTATCTCATTAAGACAGGCGACAGAAAGGGTTAATGGAGACTGGTACCCGGCTCCAAATTTTCTGCAATAGTAATTCAATGGGAACCGGGTTCCAACGAACTATAGTCGACTAAAATCAAGTTCGACTGGGCATAGCAACTGCGCATGATCAGTAACCAATTAAACTGACTATGGTTAGCGAGTCGAACTTGACCAGGATATGCACATACACGTCCTTGTTCAAATCATCTGTGAATGATTGTCAAATAGGTGTTGAGTTAATGTTAACATGTTGCCCTGTTGACTGAGTAGACTTTCTATTTCAAGACAAATATACCAGTAAGCTGTTGAATATTTGGGAAATATTCGATCAGAAGAATTTGGAACTTATATACATTGCCATTTTATCCCCCAGCATACCTCTATGGTGTGTCATGGAAATACAATAGTAAGCAAATGAACCATACCGGTAAAAGTCCCAGTCAAAAAATAACATGCATAGAAAATTACGCATTCTGGCAAAACCTTCCATGAATCAATAGAAATAATTAAATATTACCTTGAATTCCCATAATCCTTTGCAGATTCAAGAGGAGTTCTCCAATCCCTAACAGAAAATTGTGCATGCAGATATGTGGAACCACCTTCAGATGGGACGACATATCCTAAACAGCTAGCTTGCTGAGAGAGCAAAGGGCATTTCTGTCATTTCATCTTCGGATAACTATTTTGCCCTGTAGGATTGCTTATGGACATAGGCATACACAAACTGACATCATCCCCAAAACATACCCTAACAGCAGTCATGTTAATAGTACCTACTTCAATAGCGCATTGTACAAGTCTAAGAATATTTTATATCGCACCCTTTATCAGAACTGTTGTCTTTCATTTGCTTAGCGTGTCGTACTCAAATCAGAAAGCATAGTCAATGCACTGAGAATGATCTTCAATAGTGCAATAATATAGGTGTAGGTCAGTGGCCAAATGTGGAGCGGCAAAGCCAAAATAATTTGGCATGTTTAGGGCCCCCACCCCGCCCCATCCCCACCCACCCCTGAAAACTGCTGAAATCTAGATGTGATGTGGCATCCACACGTTCGAATGGGGTTCGGGTGTGTGGAGATAGGTGGGTGGTTGTGTAAATATGGAATTTCAGATTTAAATACAGAAAAAAAAGGTGATGGGGAAATCTCATATCGTTGGCTGAGCCCCAAAGGTGAAGGGACAACTACCCCCAGCCTCTCTTCCTATGCCTATGAATAACTCTAACGTTTAGTTGTAGGTGATAGCCACACAAGTGTTTTAATTACATTAAGGTATCTGTGGTCATATGCTACTTTTTACTTTTATTTATGTTGGTGTTATATGTTTAACTATCGTTTGTTCATTTGTTCATTCGTTCGTTCGTTTGATCATTCATTTGTTCGTCATTTCGTTCGTTCATTCGTTTATATATATATATATATATATATATATATATATATATATATATATATATATATATATATATATATATATATATATATATATATATATATATATTTATTTATTTATTTATTTATTTATTTACTAATTAGACATGATGCCTGACAGCAATAATAACAATCATATCAAAACAACTGGACAAGATAGGCAGCTCAGCCCTCCAAAGTATACTACACAACCTCTCATTTACTCAGCACAGATTCACCAATCCGATCAACCATCATCGCAATTGGTGCCACTTGCCCTGTCATTCATAACACCTGCACCAGCAATGCTGCCATATTCCGAGCAGCCGTCTGTAATACACTACAGCGCAAAGCCTTCATCGCCACAACATATGGACAACAAATGGAACAAAGGAGGTAATAATTGATGAGGTGTTCAAGACATATAGAGGATAGAATAAGTGCAAGCTATCTTGTATGATGATGATGATGATGATGATGATGATGACGATGATCATCATCATCATCATCATCATCATCATCATCATCATCATTGTCATCTTTGCAATGGATAATGCGTTGTTTTAGTCCTAGCTATTCTTGCTGCTGTTTTATTGTTGTTGTCGATCATTTGGTCGGTTGGTCGGTTGGTCGGTAGGTCGTTCGATTAATTGAATGATTGATTTCTGTCTTTACCCAGATTTCATGGAGATGATGATGATGCAGAATGCACAGATGCATCAGATGGCTATGCACCAGGTGATGATGAGCGGTCTGCCAGGATTTAACAGACAGAACGACCCTCAACAGCATGCATTACCGGTCAGTCTCTGAAACACTAAAATAACCAACAATGATCTGAAATAGGATAAAAACCAACCAGTTGGGGAATGACGTATTGCCAAACCTGTCTATAACGACCATCTGCATGTGGGATCACAATGTGTGGCTCTTTGAATAAGTGGTGGTATGTCTTAGAGAACCTTAAAATTGTGGTCCCAAGGACCATTCACTTGGATTAAAGGCGCATTTGTACGAGATATAAGATGTCTCTTGATTTCTGTTCAATTTACGCATGCTTTGTCATCCAGCTCTGGAAGCGTAAGCATGTACGTAGGATGTATTGGCGGCAGTACATTTGACAGCCTGTATTTCAATACTGTTACATAATGTTACATAATACAAATATACATAAATTAACAAGAATATCAGATGCTATCGATTCCAATTATTGCCCATGTTAGGGTCGATTTATATACTTTGAAACTTATTTACCATAGAACAAATCTCAACGTAGCTGCACAGAGAAAAGCTGTTGCGCATTTTGAAACCAATCCGACCAGCGGCTGCTGTTGCATATGGCACCAACAGCCCCAAGTCGAACTAGCCCCAAAATACCCAACAGAATATATATTAAATCATAATCACCAACTGTTGCCACTTTTAGATCTTCAAGATTTTAATCCATATTATTATCACCCAGTGTCATCGTCAGTATTATCCCCAATTTCAATTATTACGGTCATCATTTACCCTCACCTACCCACACCCAATCCCTATAGCGCATATAGTGCGTTCACCCGGTCTTCTCTTCCCATTTCTTACATGTAACCGAAACGAAAGCGAAAGAAGAAGTGAGACCCGGTCACGCCCCATCCAACCCACCCGCACATTAGAGTACGAATTGTATGCCATTATTAGGATTACAATTTAATAAATGTTGAATATTTTGAAACTAATTTGCCTGCCGAATATTCTTAATGTCTATTCCCCTTGTGGCATCTTCAAGTGCGCGAAGTGTATGCTGTTGATAAACTAATAACCTAATAGCTGTTGAATATTTGAAACTAATTTGACTGGTGACCTGCTCAATTTATTCCTCTTACACTATATAGTGTACGAATTGTATGTATGTTTGCTTGTATGTATGATTACTGCATTCTTATTTCCGCGATAAATTTAACTGCTGTTTGAAACTAATCTAATTGTCGAAAGTGTTACATTTATTTCATCGTACCATCTTAAAGGGTATCAACTGGATGCAGAGTAATAAATTCACAATTTGGTAACATTTTGAAATTAATTATACAGATGAACTAGCCAATTTATGTTCTCGTTTTCAGTATCAAACACCCGCACTTATACTCGCACCCCACTCCATGCAACCCTGCAGATACGCACGCACGCACGCACGCACGCACGCACGCACGCACGCACGCACGCACGCACGCACGCACGCACGCACGCACGCACGCACGCACGCACGCACCCACGCACCCACGCACGCACGCACGCACGCACCCACGCACCCACGCACCCACGCACGCACGCACGCACCCACGCACACACACACACACTCGGTTAAGTCCCCTCCCCCACATACCCATTCACCCTGGCGCAGAGAGAGCGAGAGAGAGAGAGAGAGAGCGAGAAAATTATCAATTTGCACGAACTTTAGCAAGTGAAAAATTGATAATTTTCAACGAGGTTCGTAATAATGATATGAAAAGTGACCGGGATGGAGATTTTATTTATCGTATCAACTGTAATTTTGAAATATTTGCCAATAGTTTCTGATGTGACTTTTATCTGATTTCTCATTGTTGATTTTCGTGAAATCGATACCGCCGCTATGACGCACCACTACTTGGTAGCAGATACTGAATGCGCAGCAAAATATAGTGACAAACACAATATCTGGCATTGTCAGCCGTAAACTACACTTTTCTTCTAAGACTATCGCAGAGCCACGGCCATCAATCGTTACTTCGCTGCCGACTGATAAACTGTCAAACGATGACATTTTGTGATGACGTTTCATGAATGACAAATAGTAGTACACAAATCGTAGTAAAACAGTGCCGCGAAGTAATCCCTACGCGTGACGCTCACATCAATCGATGGTTTAATTGGTCGATTTAAATGGGTTGCGCACCCAACAGGCAATGCAAATACTCAGTTGAATATGGCACGTGTGCTCATATCGAAAAATATGGAACTGGCTAGAAGGCTTGTTTATATGATAAATATATATATTTCGTAGCAAAAACATACGATAATTAATACAGAAGTTTAGTAATAATTTATGATTTAAAGTACATTGATAATTTACCTTTAACAAATTTTTGATTTAAACTACATTGATAATTTACCTTTAACAAACCCCAGACCACATATGAATACTAAGTGCACCTAGAGACTCCCAACCCCTCCCCTGATCAACCGGAGCAAATGCTCAATTCTCCTTATGGCATGTGTACGAATTATATACAATTGATAGAGTCACAATTTAATAACTGTTGAATATTTTGAAACTAGTTTGACTGTTTATTTTCTCCTAGTACCATTTTCACGTGTACGAATTGTATTATTAATAAATTCTGCAGCTTAATGACTGTTGAATATTTTGAAACTAATTTGACTGTGGGAATTGAATCGATTTACTTTCTACTCGTGCCATTTTCAAGTGAACGAATTGTATGTCATTGATAAATTTTCAGTTTAATGACTATATTTTGAAACTAATTTGACTTGTGAAAGTTTTCAAGCTACTTTGTCCTTGTGGCATGTTCAAGTGTATGAACTGTATATAACGCTCTCGTTAGTGGTAGATCTGGCGAGAACGTGAATGACCACAGTCCCTTGCGCAGAATGGCAGAGCCTATAGGCAATGGACATTTCCAGTTTTAGCTATGTCCCGCCCACCTCTAGCTAAACTCCACCCACACTTCGCAGTGTTTGGATCGATCGATCCCCGAATGCCCTAACTATCAATTTCCTGAACTCTATACAGGTAAGCCGTTGAATATTTTGTAACTCATTAGAGCGCGCTGTAAAATTAGTTTCAAAATATTCAACAGAATGTGTATTAAATAGCAGACATGCAATTTTTACAACAGCGCATAGTCCGTCTTCAATGGAGATTTCCAATTTTATCTTTCTATTATATGACGTCATAACCAACTAAGTGACGTGCCTGCTGACACCATAATCATTACGTAATAAATGATTATATGCGCCCCGTCTGTAACTCTTAATAGTCCAACACGTTGTAAGAATTGTAGGCCTATGTCTGCTATTTAATAAACATGCTGGTTAATATTTTAAAACTAATTTGACTGGGCGCTGTTGCAGCCATTAGCTAAGTAAGCGAACTAATTGATTTTAACGGCATGGCTCTAATCTGACCACTCTTGCTAAAATATGTGCTCACTTATTACAAGTGAGTCGACTGCTTTGGCTACATTATAAGCTCATAAATAAGTTAATATACTTACAAAAGACAAACAGAAATTCTGTCTTGTTTTGCAAACATGTTAATTTATTCTTTAGATGTTCTATATCATCGAGTCGGCGGTTTTACAGTACAGCTCATACATGTAAATAAGGCACTATATTTACAAAGAAAAACAGAAATTCTACCTTGTTTTGAAAACGTGTTTATTTATTTTTTAGGTCTTCTATACCAAACGGTGTCAGTTTTCGCTGAAACTGGGATAGAAAACAAACCTCGCTTTAAGCATTATCGCGCTGGTTTCAAAGGCTAGGCTTAGTTGTTTCACGGTCAGTACAAGAAAGATTTGTGTAGATTATGTAAACAATAATTCTGAAAGTTGTTTACACGTGTGCAGCAACGGTTTACGGCAGCAGTTTCCAAAATGCATAGAAGTTATTAATTAGTTATCATATGTACATAAATGTTTGGAATTTCAGCGATGTATACGTTAGGTTTTAACATATGTCTGTAAATTCGTACCGCCTCTCTGTATTACGGTATTTATTATCTTATTTCTTCTTGCCGTAGTTTTGTAGTTCCGTATTTTGCATGCTATTTAAGCAGAATTTCTATTCCAATTACACAAAAAATAATTTACTGACTTTTGGAAGCCATATACACATCTGATCGTCTGCGTCAGTCAGCGAAGAACCAGCGGTCGAGACATCTATCCCATTCCCACATTGTGAGCTTATGCGCGATCTAGTCAATATATATCCTAAGTCTATGGTTCCAATCTAAAAATAGAGGCGTGCTTTATCTATCTCTCTCTAGTTAGATGTTGGAGACCACAATCCCTTGCGCAAAATGCGGCACCTATACGCGGTTCTAAACGCAACCCGAATAAAATCGTAGCCGGGAGCGGCCACGCAATTATTTTAGAATAGTGAAGTAACAATTTCATTCAAATTTGTATCAAATCTGTAGCAAGCAGTAATCGCATTACCCACTAATTATTTTGAAAATAGTTTAACTAAATCATGTTGTTTGTCATTGATAGTAAAAACATTTACACAAATCTTTGTC
This sequence comes from Chaetoderma sp. LZ-2023a, assembly GCA_034401795.1. Taxonomy (NCBI): domain Eukaryota; kingdom Metazoa; phylum Mollusca; class Caudofoveata; order Chaetodermatida; family Chaetodermatidae; genus Chaetoderma; species Chaetoderma sp. LZ-2023a. Next base: position 40,588,160 of record CM067364.1, on the reverse strand, counting down.
AAAGTAGGCCCTATATTAAACTTCTCTCATAATTTATCACGGAAATTGGCACACTTGCGCTGATCAGTATTGAAATACAGACTCGAATGTGCCGCATCCAGACATAGATATGCTTCCAGAGCTGGCGAACAAATGACCTTAGGCATCAACAGCATCCAGTCAAATTAGTTTCAAAATATTCAACAAGTTACTTGCACAATTAAATTGACATTGGAATTTTGGCAATTCAGCATTCTAAGTAAACTTTATAAATAGATCCCAAGACATGCATAGCTTAGCTAGAAATTGGCGGTGCTTAGCTAGAAATGGGCGGTGCTTAGCTAGAAATGGGCGGTGCTTAGCTAGAAATGGGTGTGAAATAGCTAGAAATGGATCCCTCAATTGATTAGAACCCCTGAATGGCCAGTGTTTGATTGATAAGACAAGTGTGCAGGTAGGCTCGTGAGTATTTTGAAACAAATTGTAATGAAACATGTTGCTGTCATAAAAAAAACTCCTCGTCAAATTAGTTTAAGAATATTCAACAACAGGTTTCATACATTCAAAAAGTTGTTCGTTTTTAACACAGTTGGCTGATTTAAATTAACTTGATTTAAGTCAATGATTTAAATCCCGATTTAAATCAGTTGATTCTTTTTAAATCATTGCTTTCAATCAACTTTGTTCAAAATACGTTTAATCATGTTTTTAAAAGCTTAAGACCTCATTAAATTTAATAGAAATATTTACAAAACACTTAGAGCTTCACACCACTGCAAACAACAAAACACGTAGAGCTTCACACCATTGCAAACAATAAAACACTTAGAGCGTCACACCATTGCAAACAACAAAACACTTAGAGCGTCACACCACTGCAAACAACAAAAACACTTAGAGCTTCACAACATTGCAAACAACAAAACACTTAGAGCGTCACACCACTGCAAACAACAAAAACACTTAGAGCTTCACACCATTGCAAACAACAAAACACTTAGAACTTCACACCACTGCAAACAATATGTGTCTCATGTTTCATCACTATAGTCAGAACAATGCCATGATAACTTTTGGAAAAAATCATTTATTTAAATTAACTTTAAAAAAATAAAATGCACTGAATTTTAATCAGGTTTTTGAAGCTGAAGACCACAATAAAATAGAATCGTTTACAAACTTGAGCTAGCCTTTGCCGATGGTGTAAGTCAGTAAGAATATTACCCGAAAGCTGCCCAAATGCCTTTACAGAAAAATTTTCAGTTTATCTGAATCCCCAATATAGATTTTATATCCATATCTCATTGGGCATGTTAGGATAATGCTGTTTTACTTTTTAGCTCACCTTGCCTGAAAGGCCAAGTGAGCTTATGCCATGGCGACCGTCCATCGTGTGTCCGTCCTTCGTCCGTCCGTCCGTCCGTCATCCGTCATCCGCCCATCAACTTTTCCTTTAAACACGACTTCTTCTCAAGAACCACTTGGCCGATTTCAATTATATTTGGCAGGAAGTATCCTGAGGACATAGGAATTCAAGGTTGTTCAAACGAAGCCGGTCGGCCAATTTGGCCGGCGGCCATCTTGGATCTTGGCTGATTTTAGGAAACGTTTTTAAAAATCTTCTCTGAAACCGTTTGTGGGATTAATGCAAACCTCATGAAATATGATCTAGAGCAAGAGCCGAACCAAGTTTGTTCAAGGACACTTGATTGGGCAAATGGTTCGGCGGCCATCTTGGTTGACCTAGTTTTAGCGAAAACGACTTTTTCTTCAGAACCACTGAAGGGATCGGGTCGAAATTTGGCAGATATGATTATGGACTAAGAGCCATTAAAGTTTGTTCAAGTGAAGTTGAACCGTAAAAACATGACTTCTGTGAGCCAATCAAAACATAGCGTGTTTGGCGGCCATGTTGGATTTTTTTATTTGATGGATTTTGAGGCCGAAATTTGTTTTGTATGTGTTTTTTGGGTATTCTGATCTCAAATTTGCAATTTTCGAATCTGTCGGATAAACAGTTTGGCGGCCATCTTGGATCATTTCCCCGCCAAAAGCTCCCATACTAAATCAATGGGAAATTAAAAATATCTTCTCGCGAAGTACTAGGCCGATTTCAATTATATTTGACAGGAAGCATCCTTAGGGTGTAGAGATTCAAGTTTGTTTAAACGAAGCCGATTGGCCAATTTAGCCAGTGGCTATCTTGGATTTTGGTCGATTTTTATAAACGTCTTTAAAAACCTCTGAAACCAAGACTCATGAAACATCATCTAGTGCAAAAATCCAAATTTGTTTAATAGCCATCTTGGATGACCTAGTTTTTGCACAAACAACTCCAGAACCTCTGCTTATAGCCAATCGCCTTTCTAATTTAAATGCCTATGTTCGAGGTGAGCGATACAGGCCCCTTGACCTCTTATTATATATGTAATCGACATTAGTGGCACGTAATGCATCCCATTTCATGCTAATAATATCAGCTGTTGGCCTTGATACAGAGAATATGTAGAATTATCATATCAAATGCGAGAACAGAGTAGAAGTTGGTATCACTAAATCACCAATGCAGCTGAAATCTATAGGCTTTATGCATGGCTCAATTAGCTGCTGAACTAAGCTGATGAAATATATTGGTGATTGTTAATCATGCAAAACAAAAGATTACAGTGATATATGTGTCTGTTGGTAAAATCTGGTACTGATAATTTTAAGATAAATCTGATTTAGATCAAATTAATCTGATTTAAAGCAAATAAATCAGATTTTAAACAAAATAAATCCATTTTTAAAATCAAAAGAATCGCCAACCCTGATTTCTGATCTGTAATGAGAAGAGATTTAATAGCCAATTATGTGTATAGACGTGTCCATTTATGTATATAGACGGGTCGAATTATGTGCATTATGTACGAATCCATTTATGTGCATAGACGGGTCCAATTATGTGCATAGACGGGTCCATGTATGTGCATAGACGGGTCCATTTCAATCTAAAAATAGAGGCGTGGCTTCTTCGAGAATACACCTCTAATGTGTTGACCGGCCATCTTATTACGTCATCACAACGACTAGACTCTTACACAGACTCCACTTCGGAGACCAGACAGATTGGGACCCAGGCTATCTCCGTAGCGGGCTGTAAAAGCATTACTGTGGATCGTGTTGATTTTGGTATCATCTTAACCTCTGTATAAGTAGCTTGATACAGACATTAAAATCGAGTCGATCCGCCCAGTGGTTCGTGTAATATCAGCATCTACGCAACGTCAGAAAAGTCTTGACCTCATTTTGTGTGCGCCAGATTGGAATTTTACGACGAATTCCGAGGGACTACTTTCTTTTAGCTACTTGCCATACAGACTACTATGGGATTTATCTAATCTCGTGATGGATGTTTTGTAATTCCAGATTCGTGAGAAATATCATAAGCATATATCTCGTCCTGCGTCGATTCATCATCACCACTATCCGCCAACAATACCAGATCTACCAGAACGTCAAGTACCATTACTACCACCGCCGCCGCCACCACCACCACCACACCAGGCACAGGTTGTCAACACATACACATTACCACCTCTAGATACGTGAGTATCTTATTAACGTTGCCATTGATGTTGATATACCATAAGATCTCTCCTCTCTTTATTAATTAGACATATCTCGATTATAAAATCAAGACAATTGTGAAATCTGAACTCGAACTATCTGACGGATAAGATTTGTCACTAAAGTATCTGTCACCCAAGTATAATCAAATGTGTCACGGGTTAGCTGACGTCAAACTCAAAGTAACGGGGTCTGTTACGAAAATCGAGGAAACGTCCATCATTAAACTGTGCGAAAGGAATGAGGAACTATTTTCAAAATATTTAGAGATGGGGTGGGTGAATGGTTGAAAACTTGATCCCGTAACTCTAGGTTCGCAGGTTCGTTTCATGGCCAGTCTACCACGCTGTGGCCTTGGGCAAGTCGCTTAAAATCATCCTGAAGGAATAAAATTAGGAAAATATCTGAAAGTTTAAGTGACGTTCGTCTTCTGAGCCACCATTTTACTTTGATAATTGTAGCCGCAATTATGTGTGCTAACTGACCGGTATAAAACCATATTGATTGTCAGTCTACTCATTGTTGTCTTCCGACGTGCATCTATGTAGGCTTATGATTACTGTATTCCGCGGCTGTAGAAGTAGAAACATCCTTCAGCTGCAACCAGTCCTTCTTCGCTTTTGCCCATTGTGGTGTGTTCTCAGCCGAAATTCTTAGCTCCCTCAGGTACATTCTTGACTTGAGTGTACCGAGTCCTGCTTTGTTGATGTCACCTCGTAGCACGCTTAGCAGATTTATGCAATAACGTGGGTTTCCAGGCTTTGTATTTGCTGGCTCCGATTAGGGCGAATTCCAAGGCTCTCTGTGTTTGTGTCTCTTCTGGCATCCTTAGCACATGGACAAACATGGGCCATCTTTGCTGGGCGACCTTTACAGACAGAGGCGACGGATTACACATCTTGTATAGTGCATCATTGGAAAGTATGCTGTTTGCCCATCGGTGACCAGTGATGGTGCATAGGTGTTTGCGGGGACAGTCATCGGGTTTGTCAAGAGCTGCCTTTGAAGCTGCCCAGCTGTTACAGTTACACAGTATCAAGGATACGAAGGTTGCATTGAATTAATGTGAATAGTTGTGTCTCGTCAGCAAACAAGAATATTTGTGACCCGCACTTAATTGCATCAGGCAAATCATTTAATTACAGCATAAAGAGAAGTGGGCCAAGGACTGAGCCTTACGGTATGCCGCTGGTCATATTTAGTAAGTTGGAGTATGTTCCATTAATGACGACCTGTTGCTTCTCCCGATTAGAAATGATTGGATCCACTTTAATAGTTTTCCGTTAATGACATATGCGGTTAGTTTTTTAAGTAGACGTTTGTTGGGGACCCTATCAAATGCTTTCATAAAGTCAAAGTAGATGACATCGACCATCCCTCCATTATCCAATGCCTTCAACCGTTTTTGTAGTACTGTCAATAGCTGAAGCACAGTAGACCGGGCACTTATAAAGCCAAATTGGTTATCTGACAGCATACAGCTATTGCTTAAGTGTTTCATAATTGAGTCTTTAACAACTGATACCATTACTTTGCACACCACTGAAGTGAGGCTGATAGGGCGTTAGTTATCAGGCTTTCCTTTGTCACCTTTTCTTAAAGATAGCAGAGATATTAGCATTAACCCAACAATGATGCATTAAAGAGAGTGGATAATGGGTTACTAAAACATTACGTAACTCATCTATTAATCTGCGGTGGAATTTGTCAGGTCCTGGAGATGTAGTGGTTTTAATTTTGGACAGTTTATTGTTTACAATATCAGGTGTGATGCATACGGAGGTTATTTGATTCTGGTAATTCCTACTAGGGATTGATGCAGCTTCACCATCCGGTTCTATTGTATACACAGAATGGAAATAGTCTATTTTCTCATTGTCATCATTTGTGAATTTTATCTCTTCAGCTTTGCCAGATACTTGCAAATCTGTGATTCCAGACCCCGCTTTCATCTTGGATTGGACATATTCCAAAACAATGGTGGTGTTATTCTTGGCACTTTTGGAGATATTCTGTTCATATAGTTTCACTGCCTTTCTGGCAGCCTGTCGGACCTGGCTTCTTGTCCGGCAATATTATTCATATGTGGTCTAACTATTGTTTTCTAAGTATTTTTTCCAGAGGCGCTTCTTTTTATTTATCTTGGATCTTGTCCTATCGAGGGGAAATTTGTGTTTCCTATTTTCTATTTTTCTCACCGGGATATATATCTTCTCAGCTGCCAGACATTTTCTACAGATTATATCATACACATGGTTAATATCAATACAACCTTCTAGTTGTTTCGTCCAGTTTATGTTCATCGATGCTGCCATAGTTTCGTAGTTACCTCCGTCAGAGCAGAATCCAATTTTTGTTTTGGCATTGGTCTCTCCATCTAGGTGGATGGTCGTTTCAATTACAGAATGGTCGCTTTTACCGAGAGATGCAGCATGGTGGCTATCATCTACTATGTCGGAGTAATTGGTGAGCAATAGGTCTAAAATTGAGGGTTTGTTGGATCCACGCCCTCGAGTTGGCTTGTTTATTACTTGTTCCATGAAGCAGTCACGTACTACTTCAATAAAGTAATGTGTCAATTGGGGGTTAAGACTTGTGCCATGACTAGTGAATGTATATGATGTGTGGCTAGTTAGAGAGATCTATGTTGTGTTGACTGTTAGAATTTGGCTCCTATACACCACCACAAATCTCAATGTTTCGTGCACAGATCGTATGTCACATATGCTACATTCTTCAAACGTTTGGGTGGTGGTTACCAGTCTGTATGATAGGGATTTTTAAAATATATATATATAAGGATACCTCTGCCTTTAGTGGTAGTGATATTTATTGCTTCAGTATTATAGCCATCCATAATGCAGTCTGATAAATTGTGTTGATTTTTGTAATTTTTAGCATTATAACATGTGGGGACTTAGGTGCACGAGTTCAGTTTTCTTTTCTAGTGTGAACACATCAACATTTGCATAGCAAACTAAAATATTGTTTTTAGATCCGATTTCAGTGTGAACTAACTTGTCAGGCATCTGCTCGTTTAGTCTATTAGTATTATGACCTAAGAAGGGTGAGAACGTATTTACATTTATACCTGTACAAACAGACACATCTTGCGAACCTGTACAGTAATTATCCTTTGCTAGTATTTTGCCTTTATTTGTGTTTGTTGTTTTAATATTTGATTGGGGATCTGATTGGAACATATATTGGCCATCATCAATGTGTGTGTGTGTGTGTGTGTGTGTGTGTGCGCGTGTGCGTGCGTGAATGCGTGCGTGCGTGCGTGCGTGCGTGCGTGCGTGCGTGCGTGTGCGTTCATCTAGAAGTACGGAAAATGAATTGTGTCTAGTTTAGTTAGGCGAGAGGAACTATTTACATTCATGTGTTGATACAGTGTTTTGGTATCTAGTTCTGCTAGGCTAGAAAAACTATTTACATTTATACATTTACAAACAGACTTGTTTGGGAAAAGGGTACAATAATTATCTTTTGTTAATTGTGATGTGATGTACTCATCCTGTGTATCCTCCGATTGTAAAAATGTGGGTCAGAGGGCTGGAAGTAGGCTGAATAAGTATCTGGATGGGTAGGTTTGTGTCTGTATTGTGACAGGTTTAGTGAGGAGCTTGGATAGTTCATTATATTCTCAGATAAGAGTCTGGTGCCAATTACATTTGGATAAATATGGTCCCAGACCAAGTCCCTGCTAACTTCACCACTTGGGTTGTTGAAGAGCTGAGAGTGGTCCGCAAATGTTAGGTTTAGGGTTTCAGAAAGGGTATAAAGCACACAGTTGAATTACAGTGTGAGGTTGTGGTGATACTCGTTCTGCGGCCGTGGTAACAGATGAGACAAAGATTTGTGTGTGGGATGAAATAGCTCGGATGTGTTGGATCAGGGTCGTATAATCTTCTATGGTGTTTTCCGGGGTTTCTGTTTAATATGTCATTGCTTCCCGCATGGGTGACAATGGCATCATGACTGTTAGTAGAAAGGTGATTCTCTAACTGATTATTCACATCAAGTGCCACTCGCAGTGTCCGTTTATTCACATTGAGGTCACTTGTTGACATATATCTGCCTCTCAGCTTCCTGAGAGTAGAGCCGCCTACAACTAACATAACATAACATACCAAGTATACAGCTTACCAGGACTTTTACGTCCTATTATCAGCTGGTGTATAAACTATAATTATTAATTATTAATGTATGGTGATTTTCGGGTGATTTGGCTTATCTAATGCTCTATAGTTGTAGTACACTGGGTGCGCTACATAGATTTTGTCTAGTCTAGCTTTGAATGTGTTTATGGTAGGTGCGTCAACGACTGTTTCCGGTAATGCATTCCACCAGTCTATGATTCTGTTGGAGAAAAAATTCAGTCTATTGTTAGTATTCGCTCTAGTTTTTCTAAGTTTGAATTTGTGGCCACGTGTTCTGTCATCTTGATTTAATGTGAATAGTTTACTGGGATTTACTGAGTAGATATTATTAAGATACTTAAAAACATTTATGAGATCTCCTCGTATTCTTCTATACATTAAGGTTGGTGAGTTGAGATTCCGAAGACGATTTTCATAGGACATGTTCCACAAAGCTGGTACCATTTTAGTCGCTCGTTTCTGGACTTTTTCTAATTGTTCGGCAAATTTCCATGTGTGTGGGGACCAAACGGGACCAGCATACTCCAGATGAGGGCGTATTAAACTTTGGTACAGCATCTTAAATATGTCTGTAGTAATGGAATGAAACGTTCTCCATATAAGCCCTGTCATTATGTTGGCTTTTGATGTGATGTTATTTATATGGGTTTCAAATGTTAAGTTTGAATCGATTATTATACCCAGATCATTGATCTCGCTCTCCTCCTTTAGGGCTACTGTTATATCATTAGCAAGGAGTTTGTACTTACAATTACTGGCACTTGGCTTGTGGCCAATGTGCATAACTGAGCTTTTGTTTGTGTTGAACATTAATTGCCAATTTTGGGCCCAGTTTTGAATGGCCTCTAGATCATTTTGCAGGATTTCACAATCACTCACATCAGTTATTGAGTTGAACAGTTTAGTATCGTCTGCGAAAAGATAGAGTCTGGATTTTATGTTTCTTGGCATGTCATTTACGTATATTACAAACAGTAGTGGGCCAAGTACACTAGAACCCTTTTTCTGGAGTCTTCTGTCTGTTCATGTGTATCTAACGGATTGAGATATGACATGTTTGTAGTGGGTAGTCTGCCATTGTGAGTACAGTTGTTCTGAGCTTTTTAGAGTTTGCCATGGTATTACTCAGGGAATTGTGGCTAGTAGCAGGCCCATTCCATGTCACGTGTGTTACATTTCAGAGAAAATTTTGATCATATAATATGTCACAAAATATTTTTAGAACAAGATAAGAAATCTTTATAGTACCATATGTTGGCATGAGGTATGGAGTCTTGAATTACAGAGAAACATTTGGATTATATACAGAACCTTTCCCTATGTGATTCATTCTGTCTGTTACATCAGACGATTTTCTGAAAATTTATTTTCTCTTATTGACCCTAAACTCTGTGATGTGTATTATTTGCTTTGAAGTAATATTATTTTATTTCTATGGATAGTTAATTACCTCTGTCAATGAATAGTTTCTAGATCACCAACATTTACATACTTCTAATTTAATGTGAAAGTGTGTCACGTGTGATACGTCAAGTGTGTTACATTAATGACTTTCCTTTCAAAACAGTCTTTAAATACTCATTTAATGCTCATCTGCAAAATTAATATCTTTTTTGTCGTATTCCACTTCAGGAATGGTAGTATGCTGTTATACATCGTGGGACAACTTAGCTAGCATAACTAGTGAATAAATATTGGCAATCATCACAGATGGTCGATAATCAGGGTTAAAACATGATTTACATGTATGATCAAATTGTTAGCAAGTCGCGTTAATTATATACAGTACTATATATTTCACTCGACAGAATATGTACAATATCATATGAAATAGGGGTGAATGCTGGCAATGAAGAATCAGCAATTTAATCACTAGTGTGTGCACAAATAATGAGCAAAAGAATAGATTCAAATACTGTCGGAATTTCATAAAGTTACAACACTACAGAGAACCACATGTAATACCTGGAGTGACGGTGATGCTCATGACATCAAAATGTGCAATTGGATTTGCTGACACACTACATGGAATAAATATCAGAAGATTCCCGCCATATAAGTAAAATGAATATCATTAACTACAATAACGGGAAAATCTAATGCTCTGAAAGTAGGACCAGTTACATGTTTTAGATTTTACATTTATGCATTGGCTTGCAAACCCTATAACACACTCAAGTCAATGGCGCATGCACGCTGCAGAGTGGGTAATTGTCCTATGTCATACTGTAACTGATTTACTGTTCCTGGGAAATTGACTCATTATTGTTGATAAAGGAGTAAGTGTTATGAAAGATTTACTGTTCTATGGGCATGGCTTGTTTCAGCTAAATCGATTACTGATATATTAGAAAATCTATGAAAAGTAGGCTGTCTAGTTCCTGTATCTGTAGCAACTATACATGCAAAATATAAATTTAGTGTTGGAATTTACTAGCTTTTGTTGTCATTCTACTATGATATATCAGCCCATAAAACATGACTAAGATAATGGTACATATAGAAGAACTCAACACACATATACCAGGTATACATAGCCATGGTCAGTTTGGGATTAGTGTGACTCGAGATAGATAGATTTAAAACAACATTTACTGGGTATTTTTATTCAGCATTACGTTTCATCTGTAATGTTGCAATTTTACTCATTATATGGCTGACAACAGAGTGAAGAAAGTATTAAGAAATGAACATCTAGTTAAACTTAATTAATACTTAATTCATGAAAGAAACTTACGTTTCCTAGGAGAACTAACATCCTGAATTTGAATATTCAGCTATTTGAACTAGAGAATAGACTAGTCAAATCCGGTAACACACGTGACGTCACGTGTTTTACATTTTACTCATGTTGGCTCTTCACATTATTTCTTCAAAAATGTGGGTTTTTTAATGTATGCCAAATGATTGCCCAAGATGACTTTGCTTTAGATGTTATACTAAAAATTTTAACTCTATTCATGTATACTTGGCAGAAAAACTGTACTACATAAATGTGTCATGTGTGTTACAAGTGTTGTGAGTATTCAAAATAAGATCACGATTGCTGTATAGTAAAACTGCCATGCAATTTGAGGTTAGTCTCTCAAAATACCATTAAATCTCTTAAAACTAAATATAAATGCAAGCAAATTAGAACAACAGAATCTTATAAAGAGCACAAGATAGTTATTGTAAATTTCTCTATGATTTATTAACAATGTTATGCAATGAATTTGAATGCTCATAATTTTATGACGGCATTATCACCGCTGTTAACTTGATGTTATTTCTGTCACTTGACTATTCCCAGGTAATAACAAAACAATTTCATTGCCAAAAAACAAACTTTGATTTTATTATTATGGGACCACTTTCCATGGAATGGGCCAGCATATGAATATGAATGTAACTGTGATGAGGCCTTGGGTTGGATATATCCTGAAGTGTGCTTGCGGGGAACTATATTTTGCAGTGATGTTGTAGTGCTGCCATCCCTAGTTAATACTGATATTGACCTACTATCAGTTGGTGTGGCAGTGGCACTCTTGGTCGGATGGTTAGTCATTGTTCTGGCTGGTTGCTGGTTTGTTTTAGTATGCCAACTGACCTGATTGTTGTATATTGCATCACGATAGGAGGTAGTTGTCTGTGTGTGAGGATGTTGTAGAGTTGACTGTAGGTTGTTTAATTTCTTTTGCATTGTTTCGAAATGTAGCTGCATGTGTTGTTAGTCTTGCAACATAGATGAGTCTGATGTGGGTGCTTCTATTTTCTGTGGATTGGCTGATGTGCTCAGCAAGGAAGCAGGGGTGTGTTTGTCGGATTGGCCGAGGTCACCTTGAGTAGATTGTCATGCACTTTGTTATGTAAAGCTGAGGTAGATGTGTGGGTGATGTGTAAATCATTGTGTTCTACTGTGGCTCTGGGTACTGTATCATTGGCAGATATTGGGTTTGGAGCTGCAGTAGCAGTAGCGGTGGCTAGGGTTGTATCACATTCAGATTCATTGTTAGGTTGCTTAGGGTCAAGAGCAGTAGCGGCAGCTACGATTGTGTCATTTTGATTTACAACGTTGTTAGTTTGAGTAGCCTCTACCCATTCTAGATATTCTTCTATGTGTTTTGTTACAACTATGCAAGCACAGCAAGTGTATCTACGACGTGTACTGGTTAAGCTTGAAAGCATGTATAGTGGGAGTTTAGTACAATCATAATGTTGCCAGTTCTTGCATGTGTGGAACATTAGCATGTACTTGTTATTTGGATTCTCACATGTACATGGGATCCGACCACCGGAAAAATCGCAATCTTTATTATTGTCTGCAAGGTCTAGGTTAGGCGTGTCTACTAAAGTGATGTCATTAAGTGCAGGTTTTGCCGTGTTTTCTTGAGTGAATGCGCCTGTTGGGGAAATAGGCATGGATAGGTTGGCTCTTTTTGGCAATGGTGTTTAGTTTGGAGTGCTAATTGGTGCTGGTCTTGGCTCTTCATTACTTGTGTCTACAGTGGCACAGGTGGCCAGGGTGTGCCTGCTTGATGGGTGGCGTTTTTCCACAACACTCACGACAAAGCATGTATTCACTTGGGCTGTTTGATACATCATTTTAAGGCAGTCATCACAGTAGGCAATGACCATCTTTTACAAATTTAATTTGACATTTAATCTGTGTATATTTTTTGTATATGAATACAATACTGGAATATCAGGTTGTTTTGGGAAATTAGCTTGTCTGTTTGGATTGTGTGTCTTTGGTTTGTTTATTTAAGTGCAGGACACCACAAAAAGGATAGAGCCCTATTTGTTAGTAGAGATTTCGTAGTGGTATGCCTTTGCCCTGCGGCAACTCAGGGAAGGCAGAGACATAGGGGGCCGGAAAGAGAGACAGCACATTTTTACAGGTTGTTAGAATAGATATATAGGGGTATACAAGTGCAACAAAATACACACAACTCAACTAATAAATAAGCAAACAAAGCAAAATGAGGGCTAGAACTCAAAATAAATTAATATACAGACAGATCTGACTAACAAGGCTGAGCTTTAAGGTCTAGACGTTTCAGTGTGTTGTTCTATATAAATTATGTGACACAGGACGAAATCGAAAACGGGTTCTTTTACATCAGCATATCTACATGGGAGGTGTAAGAATTCTGTAAATCATAAATTGTAAGCGTATATATTCCTAAATTGATTTTATCACAACGTTAGTTGGCTTGCAGGTGGATATACTCTATCAGATTTTAATATAGTCCACACGGGGACTACGAGGGACTCCCTATTCTCAGCCACTACTGGGCATAGCGAGTCCCTCGTGTTCCCCGTGGGGACTAATTTTAATGATGACAATCACCGTTGCTATAGGCAACGTCGTTACGATCGTATACAATGAACGAAAATAGGTATCATAATGTTTTCTGTTTTAGTGACTTGCTGTACGGGCAAGAAACAGATTAGATATGATTAGTATTTGAATTGTTAGTCTTAATTGCACAGAACTTATTAGAAATAGCAGTCACAGTAAGTAATTTCACGAATATTATTAGAAAGCACTAACAACACATCTTGACATTTTCAACCATGTTTAATGATTGATTAACTGTCAACCATTAAACTTCAAGTGTCAGAACCAGCTGGTGTGAGCTCTTATTCACGCGATGATGTCATACCACAACAATAATTCACGCTATGACGTCACACTATCACAACAATCATTCATGCATGACTTCATGTCACAACACTCATTCACGCGATGACGTCATTTCGTGATTCTCGAATGAGAAATTGAAGAAAATGATGTTCCGTGTAGAAATTTACTACGAAGGAATTCGAATATATGCTACTGCTAATATTTTTTTTAAAACTTTTTCAAAAACATAATATTACGAGCTTTGGCCCTTCTTGGTTTTGCTTTACCCTTTAAAGAATATACCCTGATAATGTAGGTTAATAGGCCAATACCTGGCCGTGTCGATCCGGTATTGGCTCAGTATTGACCTAGTCCCCTGCGGTACCTTGGCATGACATCTAATTTAATGCATGAATCCAACCTGCCACTCACATTATAATCAATTATGTCCCATGTAGGCTGACATCACAATCATAATTCACAGATAGTCGCCGACATGAAGGTAGAATAGTCCGTCAATTGTACGAATCGTGTGTCTTTGATGGATTTACTATTTAACAAACATATTTGTTTAATATTTTGAAACTAATTTGACCTTTGACTTTGACACCACCCAGTCAAATTAGATTCAAAATGTTCAACTGGTTGCTTGTATAGCTACCTTGAAATAAGGATTCTGAGAATTCAGGATTCAAAGTATATAAATCGATTCAAACACGTCACAGTGTGGACGGAGATTAGCGAGAAACGGGCGGGGCATAGCTAGGAATGGACTCCCTCTATTGATTCACAATGGTAGCACATTGTCATTCCTCACCATTCTGTTACAGAGAACGAATTCCAGCGGCGCCATACTACACGCAAGCTACTCGTTTAACAGGTACGGATGTGCTATTTTATTATGAGTTGGACACAGTTTCAGTGAGTTGTTATAGAATGTATGAGCAGCCATCTTCAATGCTGCTCCTGGAATATATGGGTATCTTGGGTATTAATCGATTTTTTTTAGCGCGGCGATCGTGATCCATATGTATGTCTCGGAGATGCCACCCTAGTCCATATTCTGACCATAGAGGTAGTTATATTGACTAGTTGTCCAGGAGCCATTTCCCGTAAGAGGCCAAATAAGGAAAATCGTACAACACCCCCCCCCCCACCCCACCCACCCACCCCCATAGAGAAATCTTTTGACTTGGCAGGGTTTTAGTATTGACCATCAAGATTACTGCCAGGTAGTATGTGATTTCAAATTGTGGTATCATTAAAATTATACAGCCCATAATACATGGCGAGGGTCCACCACCGCGGGTCACTAAAAATTAGGGGGTGGGGTAACAGAAATATGCCAAAGCCAATTTTCATCACTGAGACATCATTGGCTTCGTATTACAATTTCCTGTTGTGGTATATAAAGTAATCGGAACACATGTTTTGCATTGTCAAAGAATAACACAAATCGATATTTTCTGATATTATTTCTTGCTCCTCTGACATATGAAGATGAAAAGCCTTTTTCTGCCACTGGTATATATTCATTTTGGAAAACAAACAGATAATAAAATATACTATTCTTCATACATTCATTAACTTTTAAAAATAGCATAACTGATTGCTGGATATGGACAGCTTGTCATTCCCTGCGATGGTGATGGTGATCACTCTTGAAGATGAAAATGGTGATGACGACACTGATTAACATTGGTCGGCGCGAAGTGTGATAGTTTTCATGATAACTACCTGCGATTGTGAATGGCACTGATTCGCATTCCCCAGGGTGGATTGTAATAGCTTTCATGCATAACACAGAGTTCTCAGTTTTAGCTGGCAAAATTACTTCTGCAGCGCTGATTGTAATAGTCCTCATATTTAATAGGGAGTTTGAGATGTAAGAAACGGATGCACATTGGTCAGAATGCATTATAATAATTCGCATGTTTAATGTGGGAACTGTGTATGGGAGCAGTGAGTGCGATTTCTAATAGTTCGCTTGTTTAATGGTCGGAGTTGCGGATGTCAGCACGGATGCACTTTTGGTCCTCAATGTCACTTCAGCAGTGGACGCAATGCCTCTCCGTGGATTTTCACGCATCTCATTAACCATGCATGCATAATCTTCTGTGCTGTGTGTAAGCCATGGTGTTCATTCTACCGGCGCGATCAGCTAGGCAACACGCTTAGGCCTACTACTTGCAATAGCAGACTACAGTTAGTTTTGGAAGAGCCTGTGGTGTTGGATCATTGGTCATGAACACAGATATCATTGCGCCACCTAGAACATTTAAGCCATCACTTAATTTATTGCTGAAAGTTGTCGGAGTTAGGTAGTAGGTTTTCATTTCTCTGTCCTTTCTGGCAGAACAGCCAATGTCCCATCGATTGACATCTTTCACTTTCCTTCCAACTTCTTTTTGCTGCTGAGCAGACTGCGCACACAAAGCACCCCACATTCCTCTAATTGGAGCTGTTGAGCTCAGGTTAGTTTCTAATTTGTTATAAACTGATATGATGCTCCTTACTGTTTGTAGGACTTTGGGCCCATGTTTTTCTTGTCGAGTCCTGAGAGTGTGCCATTTGAATCGCACCCTGTCTTTACATGAAAGCGGAGTAAAGCATTGCGCTAGTCAGCTCCTAATTTATGTTCGAAGCTGTGGATAGGTATATATATATATATAGGTACACACAAGTTCACGTTGTTGTTTACATTTCTTATGCACTTGAGCCACTGCTTTGGAATATGTCTGCAGATGTTTTTAATTTATCTGACTCATCAGCTTAGATCGAGTTAGTGAAATATTGGTCGAAGACAACATTGAGTCGACACCCTTTCTGACCTAGAGATAAAGTAATCAGGCTGTAGTATTTGAATGCCTTTTCCACCTAAAATTGTGTTCCACCAGTGGTCTTTACCATCTGTGGGTAGTAGATATCTCTCTGGTTGTGAATTGTGGAAAATTGGGCTAGATGTCTGGCTTCTTCGATAGCTCAGGAATGAGTACGCTCATGTTAGTCTTTCTCAAACTGCCATCGGGATGCGCCAGTGAGAATGACACTAATGATAACTCGTAGGTAAGGACGTATATGATTATGCTGCGACCACAAAGTGGCCAAAGAGTTTGAGGTCAGCCCTAAGATCTGGGACTTTCTCATTAGCTCTTTACACTAACAAATGTTTTTGATCTTCAAGTATGGGTGGTAATCCCAGAATCTCACTTCTTTGGTATTCAGTCTCTCCTCAACGATGTTGTAGTTTGAGCAGTGCCGATCTCGGAGATGAGCAGGCGTGTTGCAGCATTTCGTGGTATCCTTACTCATTTGGCAATGTTGACCAGTGAAGGATCCATCATAAGCTCTCGATCTGGATTATGTATGGCATACATTTCCTTCATTGTATTTGTGATGACTACTCGTTCATGGCATGTCGGGAACACTTATTCATAGCTCATGGTCTTAGACTGGCGTATGCCTTGCTGACCATGTTGATAGACTGTTCCAGGGGCATATCATTCCGCATTTGAGTAAAGGTCTGAGTTGATTGACGGATAGCAATGCTCCCAGATATAGATTCTTCATTGATAGCATGGCAGGTATCTGAGAGCTGGTTCAGGTCAACTCGAAACTGGCAGTAGTTGTGTCAATCCAAGCCAGTCTCAGCCATCTTTACTTTGGGAAAATAGAGAAACAGCTGCACCATGGCCACTCTAATAGGCAAATGGCTCGGACTTGCCCCGTTTCTCATTTTGGAACATTGTGAACTCTGACATTAGTGTGATGATGGTATCATAATCCTCAGTATAGTGTTCTGGACAGCTATCCTTCTTCCAGAATTAGTTGACATGAAATACGTTCTGTCTACATGTAATTCACTGCTCACTTAATGATACAGCATCAACATTACATGATTTTCATGATTATGTTGTGGGCACTCACTCCACGATTGTAGGACATCCCACTGAAGAGGGTCGCGGTTGTCGAACTGCCATATGTCGATTCTATCAGCAGATCTCAAGTGCCTGACGTATGGTGCTTATGTCGCAAATCAGCCAGATAGTTGATCACAGTATGAAGGCTCCCAAGCATATCACTATACCTTCAAACTGTTTGTGAAGTTACCACTGGATCTCTTTGCCCTTAACATAGATAGCAAGGTGAGATCTAATGACACTCATTTTGGCCACGGCATGTCATCATGCACTGCACATTGTCATGCATGCTTTGAAACACTTGACTTGTATCTTCCGGACGAATCTGGTAGCGACAGGTCGACATACCACTTTCCATATGGACTATACTATCCGTTGTATTGGAACATTCGAGAGGCTTGAGGTGACCGCATGTTCTGTAGGTAACACTATATTTGGACATATCCTCTTTGTTTGGTCAACCTACATCCTCTGCATAAGAACTTAATCATACAGCTCACACGATAGAGTAGCACTGCTGTGGCATGGATCGGCCTTCCACCAAATGCCCCTTCGTTATATCATTGTTGCCCTGGTGAGATATTCGATGGAAACACCAGCCGAACGAACTCCATTGTCTAAGATTGCATTTGCAAAGAATTTATCCATCATACGAGTTGCAAGTCATGTACCCATCGTAGGAGTCAGTGGCACATTCTGTTGAGCAACGTAATGAGCTGCTCTGGCATCGTAATATGGCGAATAGCTATTTCCAGAGCCACATGTTTAGTCATGTTGGTTATACTTATACATTTAGAATGAGCCACACGGGTTACAACATCCAGAGTCAGTATAGGAACACTTCTATCACCTTATGAAGCTGCTAAATAGTAGCCATCTGTTACTACAAGTGGCCGGACTGGTATATCTTGGTTGTTATTGATGTCTCTCAGGATGGTTTACAGCAGTTTTACACTGCTACTGTCATCTGGCACATGTGGGGCGGATAACCCCGTGGCTGTTTCTCAGTTACACCGGTAAGCAGAATTGATAACATCTTGAAGGAATATGCAGTCTGAATACATATATTCAAACTTAGTGTGATCACTTATGGAAGATATGAGTAACATCCCTAAAATGTTTCTTTACTCGAAGTTTGAATCTGTAAGTAGT
Source organism: Chaetoderma sp. LZ-2023a (assembly GCA_034401795.1). NCBI lineage: Eukaryota > Metazoa > Mollusca > Caudofoveata > Chaetodermatida > Chaetodermatidae > Chaetoderma > Chaetoderma sp. LZ-2023a. The sequence continues at coordinate 40,569,729 of CM067364.1, read as the reverse complement.
CTATCCTCCACCTGCCATTCTGCCTCCATGCAGAAAGTCTTATATATCTATCCAGCACCATGAGAATGACAAACGTATTTCCAGCAATTATTTTGCTGTTTCATTGCATGTTTCTTTTCTCCCCTCATGGAAGCAAGCGTACTGCAGATTAACCTTGCTGATGTATGATGCATTTCCCGGTCTCTGATATCTAGCTTCAGTTGTGACTAGGTCATTACAGACCGAATTATTGATGCACAACCTCTCCTCACCGATCTTTACGTCTACGGTTTGCTCAATTATTTTACATTCTTGGAAAGTGGATATTAGATGTTTGTTTTCTCATGCTGAAGAAGCACCTAGTCCAGGCAATGATCACTCACGATGTCTGTATCAGACGGTTTGCTAATGTTGGATGCTTTTGATGATATCAATGAGGATGCCGATCTTATGTGCATGTAAAGCTGGTTTAATTTGCAAGTAAATATTTCGTCTGAGGAAGCTAAGGATTTCGGCTGAGGACAAGACACAGTGGTCAAAAGCGAAGAAGGAATGATTGCAGCTGCAGGATGTTTCTACTACTACAGCCACAGAATACAGTAATCAGGCATCATACTTCACACACTCTGATTTTAAATCTGATTTCACACACTCGGATAAATCATTTGTTCGGAGTTTTAGTTCTAAACAAGTGCTTGCATTGAGGTATCTGTGGCCTTTACCAAAGTGTTGGCTGATTTCATCTGACAAATTATTGGTACGGGTAGCAACTCCAATACGTTCTGACTCTCTGGACTTGTCATTGATGCTAAACCACAACATGTTTTCTTATTTATATGATAAATGTGGGAGTGCAAATATTATTTTCTAATTGTTCAGTGATTAAATGCAAAAATTCATTGAACCTAATAATGGACGACAACGGAAACACACCTATATATCTTTTTTCTTAGCACGGGGGCAAGGATCTGAGAGAAATACAATTGTTTAACATCAACTACAGAAACGATTTATCCTCACAGAGTGGTATACTCTAAAACAAGATTCTGTATATGTATGGCCACAAAAGAATAATAATGTGTAATATATGTGCGTGTGTCTCTCTTTTGTGATGAATTTCTAGCATTAACAAGTCCATGTAGCAGTTATGTTTTGATGAATTTTCAATTTGAGAACCGTGTAAGTAAAATGGTCATGATGTTTGACTTGTTTTCTAATTTTACCTATAACGGGCGCATAACCCCAATGAATATTCATATTGATATGCATATTCTGATAGATAATTATAGTATGGGGCGATTGATATATCAATGATGGTAATTCGTTGACTCTGGACAAAGATATTCACGTTTACATGACCCCTCCCCCTAAATTTTAGCGAACCGTAGCGAAGGAACCCTACCATACATAATGCCATGTAGAATTTTAACGACACCAGAATTTGAAACCACATACTACCTGGGAATGTTCTAGACGGCCTAATCTATCACTCTGTCAAGTCAAACCTTTTATGCGGGGGTGGGGGGGGGGTGTTGTACGATTTCATTTTTAGGTCCTTGCTCCTTGACTATAGAGACAGAGCGCCCGACACTCCACTATTATGCTAGTCTAAGGCTCAGCTAGGCTGGCGCGGCCATTAGTATGTACAAACCCCTGTTACGTAAAATCTACTTGAGATTTTAAAATAAAATTTGGAATATTTATATATAGAAGGGTGTATGTTGTAAATACTCCCCAATTTTCAGGCGTAGCCAATCGGTCAAGTAGATGTATAGATTTCAACGAAATCACTTTCAAAATAGTTAGTAATATTCATTACTGTTGTTGCTATATGCCATTTCTAAAACCACTGTTGTGTAAAAACTACTTGAAATTTTTGCAACATATATAAGGGTCTATGTTCTAAATAATCTCCGATTTTCAGGTATCTTAAAAGTAAATTTGGTCAAGTAGATCCCTCATTTCAACGAAATTCCATTCAAAATAGTCTGCAATATTCATTACTGTTGCTACTCTATACCATGTCTAAGTATACAACAAACAAACCACTGTTGAGTAAAAACTAATTACGATTTAAAATAATTAAATTTGGAACATATATAGATGGACATATATTTTAAATAATCCCCGGTTTTCAGGGATAGTTGTACCTGAAGCAGCGAAATCATTTTCAAAATGGTTAGCAAACTTCATATTTACCATTTATTATATAGGCCTAATATTATCAACATAGGTAACCATGTGTTAAAGTGTAGAGAGAAATCTGCTTACTTTTAAAAACTGAGATTGGAAACTAGCTGCCTGAGACAGTCAAAATGTTTTCAAAAATATTCAACCGGTTCTATATTTTACCTTGAAATGTTTCCGAGCATTTTAAAATAGCGTTCGTTAAAAAGTAACTTTTAGTCAGATTGTTTTCAAAATGGATTCTGATATATTTAAATATATTCGGCGGAATCTAGGATGGGGGTGGGGGACAAGTCACCCGCAGCAATTGTGATAAATGTATTAGGCCCTATTGTTACCTTGTCCATTCCGTCTGCCACCTCCAACCCATCCAAAAAGCACGAATAATGGGAAATCATGACAAATGGCTGCCCAGTCTTCTGCGTCCCTAAGCTGACCAGTAAAATTCAAGCTTTCAGGAGGAGTCTTGTGACAACCCCCTCCCCCACCCCCCCCCCCCCACCACCTGTCTAAGGGATGGGGCGAGGGACCAACAACCACCCCAAAACCCGAAAAAATGAGGTACGCCCACCAAACCCAATTTAAAAAGTGCCCATGTAAACAATATGACTGTTAGTTTACATCTTCCAGCTCCCTCTCATCTGCCATTTTGACATTGCGATACAGAAACAAGACATGGCAGGTACACTGATGCAATATTGTCGAGAATTTTGGCGTTTTGTTCTTGCGTATGCGTACGCACATGGACGTCTGTAGCCTACCCTCAAATATCCGAACAGTGTGTGAAATCTCGTGTTTCCTCATTTTCAGACTGCACACAGCGAGATGGCAGACCCTCAAACACAGTGAAATAGACATTCAAACTAACCAAAATTGACACTCCTACTCCTATTAGGGATGTGGTCCATTTTGGAGGAATATTCAAATGAACGCACGAACATGGCTGGGTTCAGGTTCTAGAAAGGCTCAAGTTCATAAATCGTAAACTAATGAATCCTCATTATTTATGACATGCTGTGAGTTTCAGGTATGAGTGGGAAGCAGTTGTTTCGGAGAAGATACGACACAAAACTTCCTCCATTTCCTGGCACAAGTAAGATAGATAGATGGAATATTTATATATCGCCTAGTCACGCTCTAAGCGATTTGCAAGATGATAGCCCAACACCCTATGAGATGTATTAATAGGAGCCTAAGTATTAGTAAGCTATGGAACATATTTTATACAGTATAATGAAAATTGTATGGACCATCGAATAGGTGGCCACTTAATACAGGCATCCTTTTCTAGATATGGCCCGTCCATTTCTCCATATGGCCCGCCCAATTGTAGCTAAGCGTATTGGGATCGATTTTTATATACTTTGAATCCTGATTTCCCAGAATCGCAATTTTACGGTAACTATAAGTGTAAACTGTTGAATATTTTGAAGCTAATTTGAACGTACGCTGTTGCTGCCTATGGCCAACACGTCATTCATTGCACATTTTGATTGTGACGTCAATCTACGTGTGAGGTAATGCATTGTGACGTCATATATTTCAGCGGCAGATCAAATGTATCCATTAATAATTAATTCAACGTATTTTGCAGCTTTTTCCTCCCAATGAACGTGGTTCCTAAAGACGGGTGCTTGTATCACCACGAGTCCTAAACATCTAAATATGAAGAAGTTAAATGTTGTTGAATATTCTGGAAACTAAATTGACTGGAGTTGTTGCTTTCTCATGCCAGGTTCCTATCAGATTGGCTTCAAAATTTTCAACAGCAGACCTAGTGAGCAATAGTACTATGGCTGTAGATGGAAAGAAAATGTCGTGATTTTTTGGTTTAGCCAACTGGGCAGAAGCATCTGATATGCTGAGAACTGGGTATACACTGTGATTGGTTGAAAAACCTGGGAGAGCGGCACTCCAGTCAATAGAGCGCAACCCACCCGATTTTTTCCGGCCAATCACAGTGTATGCCCAGTTCTCAACCAATCAGATTTTTCCATCAGCTGGCTAAACCAATCAAATTGCTCAATTTTCCCCCGTCTAGCTGTTCCGCTTACCCTCGTGATACTACTCTAGGGCAGTGGCTAAGACCCCGGTTGAGGTTACGGACATTTCTTCATCTTAAAGTTATCTTGAAGCAATAAATATGCATGCGCAGGCCTACGTCATTAATGTAGGTTAATGCTAGGTAGGTCAATGTAATTTTTAAAGGTCCACATTCACACCAGATTGCTATAGAATAAAATTGTTAAATTGTATACTTTTCAAGGCATAATTTGTGTAGACTTACATGAATGTAATGAAGCGAAATAAATGTTAACATATGATGATTTCATTCCATATATATTAATGCGATTTTTTGGGTTGGGGAGTTGAACAAGCGATAATTACCCCTAATTCAACTTCTCAAATACAAATTTGGGGACCTTTAATTTTATATGTTACTGCGTATTAAAATCGACTCTATGTCCAAGTATCTCGATTTCAAGACATTATATGTTACCCATACGTGTTTTCATATTTTGAAACGAGTTAGACTGGAAGTCTGTAAGCTGTTTATGGCTGCACATAGCGCCATATACCAATTTATCAACATATTCAACAACATCGTTTTATCATGCATTGTTAAGGACGCTTCCTCTCCGCAACTTGTCATTCTATCATTCTATGTGTTAAACTATAAACTGAGATTTCTCTTGAATTCCGCAGAAGCAATTCGGAAAATGAGACGGATATTCTATACGGTGTGGTTTATTAAGATACTAGAAGCGTTGCGAAAACGGGTAAGTTGCTTCAACACAATAAAGCAATACGACTAAACTACATCATATATCACATCAGCATAAAATATGTCAAGGGCCCAGGCCGCTATGTGAAAGGTGGTCGTGGGCATCCACACACTCTTTCCTCACTCCCAAAGCCGGATTATGCCTTTTTGGAGCCTAGGGCTATCGGGTGGATCAAAGAGGGAATGACTACTACTACTACTACTACTACTACTACTACTACTACTACTACTACTACTACTACTACTACACTACTACTACTACTACTACTACTACTACTACTACTACTACTACTACTACTACTACTACTACTACTACTACTACTACTACTCAAATAATACATTCGTTGCGCATGTGTCAAAATTGTGCCGACTATTTTGAAACTAATTTGACTGGAAGCCGCTTCTATTCAAATGGGGGTTCAACCATTCAATAGCTTACGTATATCATGACTGTAAAGTTGATCTACTAGGATTATAGGTTCAAATGGATAATTGTTTTTGAATTGGGGCCCTTTCTTTTGTTGACCATGGGCTTTAGCCCCTTTAACCATAGCTTTAATCCGACTCTGTAGTCACTCCACCACAAAAAAACCCATTGTCATGGTTTACAAGTTTCCTATTCTTTATCATATTTTGCTAAATATGGATTTATCTGATTTATAGGCTAACTACGATCATAAGATCTGTAATAAAGATTGCCAGTGCCACATATACTCCGGTGCATACAATCAGTGAGACTAGTTGTCTCAATTTTTAAATAATCAATATATTACCTAAAATCTGACAGTTATTAAATTATTTAGTCATGCTTCGAGCATAAGTGACCCAGGGCAAGGTTCTGTGCTGGATAGAGGACACATTGATTAGCGTACTGGTGTTCATTGATGCTGCTTCGTGTCTTTGTGCGTGACTCTCTCGCTATCAGCGGATCCAGGCAATCTTCTTTCCTCCTCTTTGTCTCCCTCCACCTCGGAGAATGAATGTGTATCAGTGTAACTTTACCACATAATCCTTTTCTGCTGATTAAGCTAGACCACAACCCACTGAAATAAAAACTAGCTTTGATCTGGCCTGAATGAGACTTAGCAATTAGGTATTCAATATAGGCGCACATAACTTCCTCTTGGTCCTGTGCAGGGCTTTTTGCAGAGTACCCGCCAACCACTGCACTGCCTAGAGGTGGTCTGCATTCTTTGATTGGTCACAGAATACTTACCCGCCAACCACTGCACTTCCTAGAGGGTGTCTGCATCCCGCCAGCCACCGCACTTCCGAGGGGGTGGGGTGGGGGTCTGCATCCCTCAACCACTGCGATTTATAAAGGGGTGTGCATCCTTTGTTATCATAGAGTGTTGTGCTGGGTTTGTCAACGAGTACGTGCCTGTCAACCACTGCAATTCCTAGAGTTGGTCTGCATCCTTTGATTGGTGACAGAGTACATGACCATCAACCACGACACTTCCTATAGGGGGATTGCATCCTTTGAATGGCAGCAGAGTGTGTGCCCCCCTCCCCAACTACCGCGCTTCGTAGAGGGGGTCGGCATACTTTGATTGGCAGCAGAGTGTGTGCCCCCCTCCCCAACTACCGCACTTCATAGAGGGGGTCGGCATACTTTGATTAGTCGCAGACTATGTGTCTGCCAACCATCACACGCCATAGAGGGGTTTGCATCCTTTGACTGGTCACAGAGTATGTGCCCAGCAACCGACGCACTTCCTAGAGGGGTTTGCCTCCTTTGATTGGTCGGAGAATATGTGCCTGCCAATCACTGCATTTCCTAGAGGGGGGTCTGCATCCAGCCAACCACTACACTTCCTAGAGGGGGTGTGCATCCCGACAAGTACCTCACTTCCTAAAGGTTTCTGCATCCTTTGTTATCATAGAGTTCTGTGCTGGGGTTGGTTGCAGAGTACATACCCATCAAACACTGCAATTCCTAGAAGGGTCTGCATCATTTGATTTGTCACAGAGTACATGCCCGTCAACCACCGCACTTCCTAAAGGGGTCTATATCCTTTGATTGATCACAGTTACGTGCCATCGAACCACCGTACTCCCTAGAGGGGTCTGCATCTTTTGATTGGTTGCAGGATATGTGCCCGCCAAACAGCATACTTTCTAAAGGGGTCTGCGTCCTTTGATTGGTCACAGAGTACGTGCCTGTTAGCCATCCTAGAGGGAATCTGCATCCTTTGATTGGTCGCAGAATACGTGTCCGCCAACCACCGCACATCCTAGAGGAGGTCTGCATCCTTTGATTGGTCGCAGAGTACGTATCACCTAACTACCATACATCTAGATGGGGGTCTGCTTCCTTTGAGTTGTTGCAGAGTACCTGTCCACCAACTACTGCACTTCCTACCCCTCTGCATCCTTTGATTAGTCACAGAGTACGTGCCTGCCAACCACCACACATCGTAGAGGGGGTCTAAATCCTTTGATTGATCGCTGGATAACTTGAGGGCCCTGGACAGTGCATCTTGGTTTCCAATCCTTATTGGTCTGCCATTGACCAAACGCATCCACCCAACGTTGACCCAACATATATCATATAGCATTGACCCAACATTGAAAGTCTAGGTTGGTCCACCATCATTCTGCATGCATCTAATTTGCATACATATTTAGCATATTGTGTAGCCTCATGTCGCGAGGCACCACAAGTGCAGGGCACATTGGTGTGAGGGTGCTGGTTAGCTTGTCTCGGGGTAATGGTGCGCGATTCGTGCCTCTCCGGTTTGTACAAAGACAGACTTCGTGAGTCATGGAACATTCACGTTCCATTGGGGCAGGGCAACCATCATCACGGAAGTTGAACCACACCATATCATCCCGGATGGTGGTGCCACCAGTATGATGGTTCATTATGACAAAATTAATGCAGAGACATAATTATATTAAACGAAAAAATGGTACTCGTTTACGTCTAATGGAGAAGAAAAGTATGCAAGAGCAGAAGGGTGTTGTTGTTTAATCTGATCCTCGCCAGAGGTACCTCACAGACCTCTGATCTGTATATTCTGTGAGGTATCCCCGCAAAGGGGAGACCTAACAGGGTCACTTTAGTAAACTTAATATAAGCTATATAATCTCAGGCTGGCCAAGCTTTTGGCTGTGAGAGGAAAGTGCCTCGTGCGGATCTCCGTCACAGAAAAATACCTGCAACGCCGAAGCGGAGGAGGAGACATGGGGAAAAGGGCCACTCTCCTGTTCAAACTATGCTAAAATGAAAAAGTGAGTTTACCTAATGTAGTTAAGAGCTTTGGGATGCACACTGGTCTACGTGACGATGATGTGGATGATTCCCACAGAATTCAACACCATCACCTTGCGAGTTAAAGATATTATTAGTTGGTAGTTGCCACTTTATTTATGCGGACCTTCTTACTAGAACATACTCTACCATTTAGTTCTTAATTCCACACATGTCTAGTTTTGGCCACAGGTGGCTGTGTGTTCTTCCTATCTTTAACATATAGGTCTCTCTGGCGAGAATGTTCGCTTTCCGCTTGGTCACCACCACAGAGCATCTTCCTCAAACTGACCACGTGCAAACAAGTCACCTGGTTGTAGCTTCGAAATCAAATAACGATCCTGTGACATACCGCATCATGATCACAGATAAAAACACTGGAGCGTCACATCACATAAGCATTTGTAAAGTATGTATCATTTTATTCTGGGGAGGGAGAGACAGATATCCAACTCTGGTGACCTTTCCGTGAGGGCGTGGTGGGCTCTAACGCCACACCCAGTGACCGTGGAGTTAGATGGCGATCTGTGTCTCTATCCATCACCTAGCATTTTGAGTGCGGATCATGTGAGAAGATGCCATTCTCTCCACACACTAACACCCGCTGGTAGGCAATCTCTGACGCCCACGCATGCACGTTAGGCGATCTCTCGGACTCTGTTGTTTTGAGCCTCTCTCATGTGGCTTCATACACGTGTATCGTCCAACCCAGGGGGGGGGGTCGTGCTTGGAACATACCCGGTTCATCCGTTCCATACCCAGATTGACTGGGACAGTCCATACCTGACCGGTCAATCCTGGCTATACCTGCCAAAGTAATGCTCATTTGTCAGGTACTTTGATCTACGCCAATAAGGCAAAAAAGAAGCAAGTACCATTTAAAACCAAAGGTTTGCAACATGTTTCATAATAATAGTTTTAGAACAGATTGCCTTTATTCATAGGAGATTGCCAAATTCTTAAGATTCAATTTGAAATTATATTAAAGTATAAAAGTATTTTGAGTGAGGATACCATTTCGACCAAATAGTTGCTTTCAGACATAGAACTGCTTACTAAACAATACGCCCAATCCCTTTAGTCCTAGCATGAATTTAATTTAAGCGACTAAATAATATCGAACTGCGGAATTACCTCCCTTGACAAGTGAATATTTATTAATAAAAAGCTGGTATCGCCATTATCCAATGCATTGAGGTACTGATTTTAGATAACAAACAGTGAGTCCAGAATTGCCATAACATGTGCATGTTATTTATTATATACATTAGCCCAACTACGCAACTGCAATTGTACCACTGTTATGCCGACATTGGCCCAAGGCATGTATATACCAGTTATAATATACATTGATTATAAGTTGTTGGGTCAACGGTGGCACGGCAACCGTAACCCAACTGTAATTTTGCCACCGTTATGCCACCATTGGTCCAACTCTTTACCAATTGCCAAAGTTGGCCCAATGCTCAAGAGCCAATGGCGATCAAGCCAACAAACCACCAATGTTGGCACAACATAGTAATGTTACCTGGGTATGTAATATCCAGTAAGTAGTCAGACTTTCACGCAAGCTCTCTAAAGATCTCTGGCATCTCCCTAGACAGAGGACCAGACTGGACGTGACTGATTATTTGAGCATGCTTTGAAGTTGATGTATCTTATTGAATTATTAATTGAAGAAATTTTTGTACACCAGAAGTCGTCAATCTGCTTCTTGACCAATCACCACCACACTCCACCCCTCCCGCATCCCACCTACCCCATCTCTTGTAGATGGATCCTCTAGAAGCTGAGGCATGTGGTATCTCATACATTTGCATGGTCATCTGAGTTTACTGAAACAACTCTTACAATAAATGCTTAGAGAATCTCAACTGTGTTGGAATTTCGTAGTAATGTAACTGTGTCTGTGTGTAGTGGTACATTACTCAGTGAGAATGAGCTTTCAATGAACTCCAACTGAGATATCATTTTGGCTGATTTTTAAAAATGTCTGAAAATCTAAAAAGCGCTGAAAACATTGGGCCGAAATATCTGAAATATGAATAGACACTAAAGACCACTAAAGTTTGTTCACTGCAAGCTAGTACGTAAAAAAACACAACCACCATCGACCAATCAGAATTCAGCTTCTTCGTTGTTATATTGAAATTTTTCAGTGAGAGTGAGTGTCGATGGACTTTGAAGCCAAAATTGATTATATCTAGGTGAATGTGTATGTTGATTTTAAATTTATTCGAAAACTGTCAGATAAACTGATCGATGGCGGTCTTGGGTTATTTCCCACCAAAACCTCCAACAGTAAAGCAATGGGAAATACAAAATGTCTCCTCGATAACCATTGAAGTGAGTCTGCCCAAATTTGGTAGGAAGCATGTCATCTGTAGGCCATATGGATCAGACTTTGTTCAGGCAAAAATGACTGCTAATTTTGCAAGCGGACATCTTGGAATTTTTGGCCATTTTCTGGTCTTTAAAATTCGTCTTTTCCGAAATTGCTTGGGCTGGGGGGGGGGGGTGTGTGGAGGGGGATTAATGCAAAACTCATGAAAGATCATCTAAGGCAGTAGCTGAACCAGGTTTGTTCAAGGAAAATTCAGCGGTCATTTGGTTTGACGGCCACCTTGGATGTTGGATGATGTAGTTTTGACGAAGCGACCTCTCCTGAACTGCTGAAGTGATTGGGCCAAATTTTGGAAATATGATTAGAGACTAAGTGCCATTCACGCTTGTTCAAGAGAAGCCTGAAACAGGCAAATCATCAATCAGAATTCAGTGTTTTGGCGGCCATATTTAAAATCCTTTATTGATTTTAAAAGCGAAATTAGTTTTATATAGGTTTTAGGTTATGGTGGTTTCAAGTTTTACACTTTCGAAACTGTCGGATAAACAGGTTGGTAGTCATCTGTCCCCCCCCCCCCACCCGCCCTCCTTCAAAATATCCCAATGGTGAATCAATGTGTCATTTAAAGCGCCTTTTCAAGAACCACTGGCCCGTTTTTAACCAAATTTGTTAGGACGCATCCTTGTTGTTGCTGCAATTCTAGCCAAAACCTTATAGTTCTACTTATATCGCTTTCTAGTTGAATTTTCTAGGTTTTATATGAGTGACACAGGCCCCTATGGCCTGTTGTTTCATTCTGTTTCAGAGATACGAGTCTTATCCTTGATCTTATCCCATAGCTAGGAAAATAAGTTTAACAATAAACCACATGGTATCGATAATATGGAACGAAATTATCTGGATAATCATGTCCAAATTTGTCTAATAATATTTACAATTCACTAGTTTTCTGGCTACTGTCTTTGCTAAGCCAGATCTGCCATTGTTACGGTACTTTTCTTCCAATGTCTGCGTAATACCATGCTCTTACCGTCTCTCCTCAGCACCGGCATAGAAGACCCCGACCTGGCAGTGGCTTCATGTTCGCGCTGATGCTGAAAGAAGTAGTGGCCGCATTGCATAGTCTATACCTCGATGTATGTACAAGTACCAAGCACCACCACCACCACTCCCGTATATACATGTAGGCCTAATAAATGGACTGAATTGAATTGTATAATCGATATTATTGAGTAGAAAATCACGTTGTAGATAAAATGTCCAACAAAATTGGTAAAGAAAATATACACCAGTTTCTTTGCTATTGTCGCAGTAAAAGACAGAATATTGACATCAGAGTGGCAAGGGTTAGCCTTGGGAAATGACAGTGACTCAAATGCAAAACCAGGAAAGATGTTGAATGTTTTGAAACTACATTGACTGGAACTTATTGTTGCCTTGGGCTGCAACACCTCCCAGTCATATTGGTTTCAATCACATTATCCATCAGAATAAACATTGTCGCCGTTTTTGGAATGGGATGTTTTGTGAAGGAGGATTTCTTACCATCTCAGTCTGGATCTGAAAGTAGTTGCTGCGTCAATGGAGGAATCCAATTTGTCACTCAATTGTCTGACGTCGTAATCAAAACATGTCACTTGCCAGCTGAAGTGGCAATTAAAATGAAGTATGGCCGTTATGAATGTGGAAAATCCGTCACAAGTGTCTAAATTGTATGTCTTTGGTGACTACAATTACATTTAATAAACAATCGCTTGAATATTTTAAACTAATTTGACTGGGATCTGGTTCTGCGTTCTTACTCTTTTGTATGCAAATGAACCAACCAGTTGCAGGCTTTAAATGTTCTGTATTCGCAGCCTGGCAATAATATCTACCCCATTCTTGCTGATTTACTCAGACCAGATGCGATGGAGTTAAGCCGCCTTCTCGATACAACGAAAGTTGATGATGCGAAAGTAATGCTGAAAGAACTACACTATGTCCTGGAAAACTTGATATTTAATATCACAGACATAATGGCAAGTCGCATATTACTGTAGATTATCACTTAATGGCGAGATTCGATCTGTTACTCAAGTATCTGATGTCATAATCAACTGTCACATATTACCTGACGTCACAATCAAAATGGCGTATATCACCGTAACGAAAATCTAATAGTCCATTACTAAAGTGTACTAATTGTATGTCTTTGCAGAATATAAAATTATCATATCAGCTATACATATCTACTGTACAAGCACAAGTAACCTCGTGAGACCTGATATGATATCATCACTAAGAATAACGCCCTGAGAGGCTGTTATATGACATGTTCTCTGCAGGATATATCACAAAGACACGATTGACACGCCGATGGAGGGAGCCGGTCTGTCACTCAAGTATATGAGGTTAAGATCAATTAAGCTACTTCAATAGTTAGCAGACGTCACAATACTAATGACGTAATTAGCTCCCTCGTGAACATCTAAAGGTGTGCCAGTAGGCTAGTGTACGAATGTACGTCTTTGATGAATTTATAATTTAATAAGCTTTCTGTTGCATATTTTGGAACCAACTCGACTGGGACCTATTTCTGATATTGTGTACCTCAGTGTAATGAAGCGAAATAAATATTTGCATATGCCTATGATGATTTCCTTCCGTATAAATTAAGATAAATTTCTTAGTTGCAAGGTTGACTTAGGGACTCGTGTCTTTAATTCAATTTCACAACTAAAAAATTTTCTATCAATTTATACGCAATGAAATCGAAAAAGTCACTATATCTCGACAAACAATTTAAGCCTCGTATACTATTTAAGAAAACATTGCGATCTCTCTCTCTCTCTCTCTCTCTCTGCAGTTTCCATCAATACTGCCGTCTAAAACTCTCGCCTTCCCCCTCTATGCCAGAACTAAGAACATTCCTCCCAGACAATATACAATAATGATTTAGTAGACATATCTCAAAGTATTTTGATTTCCTCTCCTTGACCTGAAGTGGATATAGCCTACTCTAGTTGTGGGGAGAAGTATTCGGAACGCCATTTCTGAGTCCATTATCACAATCCTGTTTCTTTAATCCGACTTCTAGATGTTGACACCAAAGACGATCGACATGAGTATTGCCTACCATGTCCATCGAAACGCCATGTCCATCGCATCGTTCAGTATAATTGGTTCTCTAGACATAAACTGTTTTACTATTAAGAAACCACATTTTAATTTGTAGCCATGGAATGGTGTTCTTGGTATGCACAAAAAATCTGGTATCTTTGAACTGGTGAAGAATGGGCAGGTGTTTCCTCAGCATTACCTGTGGAGAGCCGAGATGGTAAGTGGGTGTCATTGTATGGCATTCATTTCACCCATGATAATACAGGTTACTGGCCCCTACAGGACCAACCCCAGGCCAATGTGATCCAGTATCGGCCCAGTAACCTGTGTTATTATGGAGACGTCTTACATGTCATTTAACCATCAGTATATGTAGCTACTGCACTGAAGATTTATTATGAGCAATTTACTAAATCTTTTAATGAAAAGTAACATGTTGTTAGGATTAATCAGGATGGTCTTCGATGATGAATGTCACGTTACAGGCATCAGAAACACTTAGAAAGTGTGAGGGTGGGCCGTGGCGTGGGACATGAATGAAGGCTCCCCTTCACTAGAGACATGTAGTACACAGAGAAACTCTCTCCTGCCTTCTGAGTAGTATTCCTTTCAGGGCTAAGGATCAGAAAAGAAAATATTTTATGTTGGTAAAACATTTCCATTGATTATTTTGAATATAATTTTCCAGGAAGCCATCGCAACCTAAGGCTGGTTTCCCATTACGAGGTTTTAAACCACGCCAGTATCCGCTTCGAGATCACTCGCATGGTAGACACATTTCCACGTGGACCTTTTTGAGCTATAGTTTATATTTACAACTGTGCTCTTGCAGGAATCTACAAACGATGATCATGAAAATGGTCTTAGCCAATCAGAAATCAATGGCAGGCGGCTAGTCGCTCACGGTTTAAAGAAGATCGAGCAATGATTGACTTTTTTGTAAACGCATGCAGGTGATTCCACGGCTAGCCATGCACATGGAAAGGTTACATTGTAAAACTACCATACCAATTTTAGGCCAGCTACCAAAGGCTGCTAGTGGCCCAAAAAACTGCGTATATCGAGCCTTAAGCTGCACCAGGTTATTTTTCAAAACACTCAACTGCTTTCCTGTAGGGTTGCAATGGCAGTGAAACAAAGGGGTCGCCACCGGTGAGAGGGTTAATGAAGCGCATATACCATGATTAAGAATTATTCGAGGCCATTTTAATGGAGAGATGTGCCCCAACATTAAAGAGACTTCAGTTTCCTGCTTTTGCCCTACCCCTACCCTTATTCAATCACCACTGTGCATTCTCTCTCCCTTCTAACTGTATTACGCAATGCCATATTACGTTCTTGATTTCAGGACCTACTTTCATTGACATCCGGTATAGCCCTTGACCTAGGACATAATGATGACATTTTGTTACTTCTTGGTATCTTTTTCTCACGTGGTCTGGTGTTAACGGTAAGTGCTACACATAATGCTACCTACACACTGAAGCATGGCATAGTCTATACCTATTAAAAATACCGCCAACACTATATGGGACACCACACGCTTTCTACGGACAGGAGATCCTGCTCCCTTAACACATGTGGTGGTCAAACCATATGTCTTAAGCAGCGTTCATTCCATGACATGCCATTGCGCCATAGTCCACTAAATTGTCGGAAAACTTCACACAAAGCCATATGTATGCGGTTTAGCCAATGACAACTCGCCCGTACAATGCTAGGCCAATGAAACTATGTGTGTTATGTAGCATTCAATATAGATGGAAGAGTATGCAGAGAACGCAGTCAATTCCGATAATTTGATTGGACCAATTGGGGATTGACGTAGCCACATAAATTATGAATACAAAATATGGCCAGTTAGCGAAAGTCCTATGATACGTGAGTAGATTACAAACGCATCACTTTGTTGATTTTTTCTGCAAAAAAATCAGCCTGTTACCGAAGATCAGCCTGCCACTGAGGTGGCGTTGCTGACATACCAAGATATAAGGTAAGCGCAGTGCCTATACTGCTATCACTGAACTGATCTCCATCTCCACAAGAGGGTATTCTTTTCTTTGTACGAAACCTTTCTTTGCTTACCTATATGAGTGGCCCGCACCAATACAATCCGAGTTTGTCTTTCAGAACCTCTGAATCTCCACGAAGGCATATCTTATATGGCATTTTGTAATTAAGGATAACATATGAGTGGAGATCGAAGGTTCTTTAATTGTGAATATTTCATCATATACGGCAAAATATACAGAACTATTTGTAAAGGTTTGTTCTTTCACACTTATTTTAATTGGAGAGGTAATTATAGCAATAACTTTTAATATGAAATGTACAACAATTTCCGTTGGTAGGCTAAAGCATTACTCTGCCAATAACAACTGCAAGTTCTCTTCATCTGATTTAGTTTACTGGCAAATATTAAAAGATCTGTTCTCTTATTACAGTAACCAATATATTAGCGCTTCTAACCGTGGATTATATTTTTAGTAAGAACGTTGCCACGATTAAATGAACAATATTCTAATTGCAATAACTTGTCTTGTCAGCACTTCTATACTTTAGTCCCATCTTAATGCTATAGGAAGCAAAAAACCCGGAATTTCCCTTCTAAATAAAGAAATGCTCCGTGAAAATGTCGAGTGTTAACACTTACTTCTATTTTATATCCAATGCCAATGATACATGTACCGTATGTTATAGTTGAAGCTCTGCGAATTATTTTGAAAACAATTTGACTAACTTCTATAAGTGGTTAATTGTTGTCTGTAATTTTTTTCAATCAAACTAGCTTCTAAATTTACCTCCCTTAAAACAAATTTCTGAATTCAGAATGACAAGCATTATTATAGCAATATTTATTCATTTGCCACTGTGTCACAGATATAGTCTTTATAATGTGTATCTCTATAGGCTAATCGTATTTTCATTCAGAATTAAAATGGGGGAGGCATGATTTACTAGTTAGTTGATCAATAGCAAAGGGTCCCAACCACCCTGCCCCAACCATAACATGTAACGGTTTACTGACCTTAGGAAATAACATGGGGTGGGGTGGTGGTGGTGGGGTGACTAGTTTATCGTTTAACACTTAAAGTCGGCCAAAACGGCTTCTGGAGTGGTCTTGGGAAATGTCCATTTGCAGACGAAGAGAAGGCTATGTTTGAAAATTTACCATTGGAATGGCTGGCTCGATAATCAAGTCAGTTATTCCAGTGATAAATTTTCGAAAATAATTTTCGCTTGCTCTGCAACTGGACATTTTCTCTGATTCAAGATTCAATATTATTTATTCAGTATGTAAGATTACTGTACTCTGCGGCTGTAATAGTAGAAACATCCTACAGCTGCAATCAGTCCTTCCTCGCTTTTGCCCACTGTGTCTTGTCCTCAGCCGAAATCCTTAGCTTCCTCAGGTCCATTCTTGACTTGAGTGTACCGAGTCCTGCTTTCTTGAGGTCAACTCGTAGCACGCTTAGCAGATTTATGCAATGACGTCCATTCCTGGCTTTGTACTTGCTGGCTCCTAGTAGGGCGAATTCCACGGCACTCTGTGCTGGTGTCTCTTCTGGCATCCTTAGCACATGGCCAAACATGGGCCAGCTTTGCTGGGCGAGCTTTACTGACAGCGGCGACGTATTACACATCTTGTATAGTGCATCGTTGGAAATTATGCTGTCTGGCCATCGGTGTCCAGTGATGGTGCGTATGTGTTTGCGGTAGCAGGCATCGAGTTTGTCTAGAGTTGCCTTTGCAGCTCCCCAGCTGTTACAGTTATACAGTATCAAGGATACGCAGGACTGGAAAGCTATGTTCCCCTTGACGCAGCGTGCAGAAATGTCAGAAGTACTGCAAAGCAGAGCCCAGGATTTTACCTTTCCTCCATGGTTCGCCGCAGAGTAGCAAAATATAAATGTCATGGATTCAACTAGGTTGTCCGCCTCAGGCATCAAGTCTGAGAAAGTAGGACTTTTCTTGACATCAGAGGGCAAAAGCAAAAAGGTCTTGTACTCATCATCAATTATGTCATACGCGTCAGTTGGAAAATTAAGGAGTACCATCCTCCCAAGTGAAGAAAGTTATCTGGAGTTATTTTGCATTTGAAGTGGCTTTAGATAAATCTTGAGAATACCAAGATATTAAATGTGATTTCACCTAAGAGTATTGTATGCCCGGAAGCCATGAACATAGATACATTTTAATTCCTAGAAGATATCATTAAGCTTTATATGTCCGGAAAATCCCTTTTGACCAACCGCGTACATATACATCAAAACATTTGACATTGTATTTTTGCAGCTGTTATTGAACCCAGTGAAATATGACTTTACATCCAAACAACCCTTTCCTAAAGGTGAAAGAAACTTGAGACTATTGGCGACACTTATCGTATACCTGGTGCGTGTGGCATCAGTACCACAAGGACAGTCCATGATGGTGAGTATACAACTGTGTAATATCCACTTGATATGTGTGTGCATGCGTGCGTGCATGACTGCTGATACGTAACTTCACAAGAAATGACCAGAATGACGTAGCCAGCGACCGTCAGTTAGTGCTCAAGAGGTGATCGAGATGGTCATGAAAGCTACATTCAAACAATCCGGAATATTATTATTATTATTATTGTTATTATTATTATTATTATTATTATTATTATTTGATTTAGCCCATGCCATATGAGATAGCAGACTATTTACACTCGGACCAACAAATCAAACCACTTGTCAGCAAATTGAAAAGACCGTTAAACTATTGTGAGGTATGCCATGTGTGAATACGCACCACATACACACACGAAGACACACGCATAGCTCCAGAACTGTAACATTTGAGCAACTCCAAGAACAGTTCTGGACCTGTAAGTGCTATGGCTACCACAATGCTCTCTCTCGCCGATTATAAGTGAGGTGAACAGTAAATTGTAAAGACTATCTATCTCTGTTGATCAAGTATGAAGGAAAAAACAAAAGACCAACAAGGCAGTTGACCACGATGGTCATGTAAATGGTCTTTGCGAATTCCGGGAGGTAGCTATACCTCTGGCAAATATTTTCAACAAGTCTACTGTCCGAGACCATTCCTCAAGATTGGAGATATGCAAACGTGACCCAACTCTTCAAGAAAGGATTGAGTTTCTCCTAGCTATTACCGACCAGTTTCATAGACAACAACTACATTATCTCATGTAACCAGCAGGGCTTCCATAAAGTGTGCTTGTGTAACCCAACTAATTCAATGCATGTCAGATTGGTTTTTCGCATACGATGACAATGTACAAACTGACACCATTTACCTCGACTTCAGCAAGGTCTCCAACCCCGTACTGCATATACAAACTCAACCAACTTAGGAATTAAGGGAGATGTCCATGAGTGGATTAAATCTTTCCTGGATTCTAGATCGCAACATGTTATTCTCAGTACACCAGTGGTGTACCACAATGATAAATCTTGGGCCCGCTGCTTTTCATCCTGTTTGTGAACGACTTACCTTACTCTGTTCAATCCACCGCCAAGCCATTTGATGCTCTAACAAAATCTAAGCTCTCTATTTGAATGGTCTCGGACATGGCTAACTCAAACATCAGACCAGCACTTGCGTATGGGTCCATAGTCTGGATGCCATATTTAGTTATGCACCTACACATGCAAGTGGTTATTTGTCAGCCAGCTCTGGAAGCGTAACCATGCATGTAGGACGTATTCACGGCAGTACTTTCAATTCTGATCAGTGCAAGTGTATCAATTTCCAGGATAAAATATGACAATACTTTTATATAAGCTACATCGAAAATAATTTGCGTGAAAGGCGTTGCTATCAATGACAACAGCATTCAGACAAATTATTGTCAAAATAATTAGTAGGTAATGTATTTACTACCTGCTACAGATTTGATATCAATTTGAATGAGTTGCCGCAACAGCTTTAAGTCTATATATTCCAATATAACAAGAACGACAATCAGAGATTGCTTAAGTATTCAAATTTGCAATTCCCCACCCCCCACCCCCCCAATTCTGCCAAGTGCAATATAATGTCATTAATTGGGTCAACATGCCCTTGACCTTTTGACCCCGAAATCAATAGGGTTCTTCGGAACACGAAGGACAACATCCCAGCCACTCCCAAGATTGGTCTAGATCCCTTACATAAAACTTGAGTTATAATCCGGAAACGCAATATGTCATTAATTAAGTCACCATGATCTTGACCTTTGACCTTTTCGCCCCTAAATCGATAGGGTTCTTTGGAATTCCAAGGATAACCACCCACGTTAGAATGGTAAATATCCCTTTAATAAAACTGGAGTTATTATCCGGAAACAAAATGTCATTAATTGGGTCACTGACCTTAACCCTAGACCTTTTGAATAAACAAGCATTCTGTAAGTATTGCTTTGCAATACATGTCCCCTACCTGGTGTTATAAATCTTTAGAGATTGACAGTAAAAAAATCCATTAAAAATTGACAGAAGCAGCTGAAACTCGAACTTGATCTGTAACTTCTCATAACATAGCAATAAACCAAGTTTCAGTTATATATGGTGAAGGAGAAGGAAAAAGTCTTGAAAGGGGACATAACTCCATCAAAAATGACGCGAACGCCTGAAACTCGAACTTGGTCTGTAATTTCTCATAATAAATAATGTACCAATTCTCAGTTGAATATCATGAAAGACTGAGAAAAAGGGTGGAAAACGAATATTTCATGAAGTCGAAAGGGGCATAACTCCATGAAAAACCGACGAAAATGTCTGAAACTCGAACTTACTCTGCAACTCCTTGTACTAAAGCGATGTACCAATTTTCCCTTAAATATCTTGAAAGATTGCAAACAGAGTGTGGAAAGCTAATATTTTTCGTCGAAAGCGGGCATAACTCCATAAAAAATTGATGCATAACCCTGAAACTCGAACTTGGTCTGTAACTTCTCATAACAAAACAATGTAGCAATTCTCAGTAGAATATCTTGAAAGAGTGTGAAAAAAAGTGCGGGAAACTAATATTTCCGTATTTCATAAGACGAAAGGGGGGAATAACTCTGAAAATTGACGAAAATGTCTGAAACTCGAAGTTGCTCTGTAACCCCTTAGACTAAAGCGATGTACTGATTTTTTCTTAAATATCTTGAAGGAGTGCGAAAAAAAGTGCAGAAAGCTGATATTAACTTCTCATAACATATCGTGAAGGAGTGAGAAAAAAAGAGCGGAAAGCTGATATTTTTCATATTTCCTAAGTCGAAAAGGGGCATAACTCCATCAAAGATGTATGCATACGCCTGAAACTCGAACTTGGTCTGTAACTTCTCATAACAAAGCAATGTATCAATTCTCAGTATAATAATCTTGAAAGACTGCGAAAAAAGTGCGGAAAACTAATATTTTTCGTATTTCATAAGTTGAAAGGGGCATAACTCCATGAAGAATTTACGAAAATGTCTGAAACTCGAACTTGTTCTGTAACCCCTTAGACTAAAGCGATGTACCAATTTTTTCTTAAATATCGTGAAGGAGTGCGAAAAAAGTGCAGAAAGCTGATATTGACTTCTCATAACAAAGCAATGTAGCAATTCTCAGTATAATATCTTGAGACTGCGAAAAAAGTGCGGAAAACTAATATTATTGGTATTTCATAAGTCGAAAGGGGGAATAACTCCATGAAAAATTGACGAAAATGTCTGAAACTCGAACTTGCTCTGTAACCCCTTATACTAAAGCGATGTACCGATTTTTCCTTAAATATCTTGAAGAAGTGCGGAAAAAAGTGCGGAAAGCTGATATTTTTCATATTTCCTAAGTCGAAAGGGGGCATAACTCCATCAAAGATGTATGCATACGCCTGAAACTCGAACTTGGTCTGTAACTTCTCATAACAAAGCAATGTAGCAGTTCTCAGTATAATATCTTGAATGACTGCAAAAAAAAGTGCGGAAAGCTGATATTGACTTCTCATAACAAAGCAATGTAGCAGTTCTCAGTATAATATCTTGAAAGACTGCGAAAAAAGTGCGGAAAACTAATATTTTTGGTATTTCATAAGTCGACAGGGGGAATAACTCCATGAAAAATTGACGAAAATGTCTGAAACTCGAACTTGCTCTGTAACCCCTTAGACTAAAGCGATGTACCGATTTTTCCTTAAATATCTTGAAGAAGTGCGGAAAAAAGTGCGGAAAGCTGATATTTTTCATATTTCCTAAGTCGAAAGGGGGCATAACTCCATCAAAGATGTATGCATACGCCTGAAACTCGAACTTGGTCTGTAACTTCTCATAACAAAGCAATGTAGCAGTTCTCAGTATAATATCTTGAATGACTGCGAAAAAAGTGCGGAAAACTAATATTTTTGGTATTTCATAAGTCAAAAGGGGCATAACTCTATGAAAAATTGATGACAATGTCTGAAACTCGAACTTGCTCTGTAACCCCTTAGACTAAAGCGATGTACCGATTTTTTCTTAAATATCTTGAAGGAGTGCGAAAAAAAGTGCAGAAAGCTGATATTAACTTCTCATAACAAAGCAATGTAGCAGTTCTCAGTATAATATCTTGAAAGACTGCGAAAAAAGTGCGGAAAACTAATATTTTTGGTATTTCATAAGTCGAAAGGGGGAATAACTACATGAAAAATTTACGAAAATGTCTGAAACTCGAACTTGCTCTGTAACCCCTTATACTAAAGCGATGTACCGATTTTTCCTTAAATATCTTGAAGGACTGCGAAAAAAAGTGCGGAAACTAATATTTTTCATATTTCTTAAGTCGAAAAGGGGCATAACTCCATAAAAGATTGACGCATACGCGTGAAACTCGTACTTGCTCTGTAATTTCTCATAACAAAGCAATATACCCATTCTCAGTTGAATACCTTGAAGGACTGGGGAAAAAAGTACGGAAAACCAACTGCAACAGACGAACAGATGGATGGACGGACAGATGGACAGACGGATGAATGGACAGACAGAGTGCAAACCTATTGTCCCCTCCCCAGGCTTTACCGGTAGGGGACTAAAAATCGAGACTTCTTCAGACCAGCAAGGACAAGCTCCCACCCACGATTGGTAAAGATCCCATCAATAGAACTCGAGTTATCTGGAAACCCAGTATTGTCATTAATTAGGTCACGGTGACTTTGACCTTTGACAGTGGCCGCAAAATCGATAGTGTTCTTCGGACCACCATAGACAAGCAACCGCCCAAGATTGGTAAAGATCCTTCAATGGAACTCGAGTTATCATCCGGAAAACGCAATATTGTCATTAATTAAGTTACCATAACCTGGACCTTTGGCCTCAAAATCGATATGCTTCTTCGGGCCACCAAGGACAAGGTCCCACCTAAGATTGGTAAAGATCCTGCCAATAGAACATGAGTCATCATTCGGAAACGCAATATTATGCCATTAATTAGGCCACTGTGATCTTGACCTTTGGCCCCAAAATCGACAGCGTTCTTCGGACCATCAAGGACAAGCTCCCACCCCAGATTGGTAAAGATCTCTTCAATAGATCTCGAGCTATCCTCCTGAAACGCAATATTGGTATTTATTAGGTAACTGTGACTTGCCCTTATATATCTATTTTATTGTGGGGGTGGGGCATAAGCATCATAATTTTCAGTTGACACTACAGATTTGAAGAGCAATTTGACTAAGTTGTTGATGACCAAGGCACCAACAACACTGTCGAATAGCTAGCCATGCACACACAATCAAAATATTACTATATAGGTAGAGTGAGCACAAGCCTGTATACACTTTCTCAACAAGAATGAATGTTTTGCAAACAGCTAGTATGCTTCGTTGACACATTGTGCATTTGTTTGAAATGCATTGATCGAACAGAAACGCACACACACTAGGGCTAAATATTTCGCTTGGGCAGGCAAAGTATTTAGGCATATACTCACTCTGCTTACATAGTAATATTAAGTGCCTAGTGTGTCTATTAGATAATCTGGCCCTGCCTCACCATCTCCTGGTGTGCGGACATACATCATTGAGATACAACCTGTCTTTCACTTTTTTCCTTTGACCCAGAAAGGTCAAATTTGAAAACTCCTTTACAATTTTATAAATATTCTTTTGAATATTTTGTAACTACCGGTAATTTGACGGGATACTGTTGCTGCCTATGTCCGCAACAGGTTACAGTCCAATTAATTTCAGAATATTTAACAGCTTACATGTATAGTTACAGTACCTTGCAATTGAGATCTTGGAAGTCATTGTTGAAGGTGTTAAGTGTGATACACGTGGCTCGAATGTCAGAATTTCATTGTCCATTTTATCCACATTTATACTACTATATTTGCTTACCTCCATAGCATACAATGCGTCAATGGGGAGGCGAATACATCGCAAGACTGAGACTCGCTGGACATACAGCATTTGGACAACACACATGACATCATTCGTTAACCAATGTCATCTCAACTTAGGACTGTGGGGCATAGCGTACCAAACCGTCAGTCGAGTGAGGGTGGCCATGGCCATTAATCACTTACATCTGCTGAAAAGTCACAGCCCATGCCACCTCACGGACCGTTAGGTGGACTATGGTGCAACAGAACAGTTGTAACTCGTTCCATAACTTCAGTTCTATAATACGGGTGACATTTCTGGAAATGGAAGAACATCTAGAGGAGCCTGTTATAGGGAGGAATGACATCAACTGGTACAGTCCTACTGCCACCTGACTTCCTGACATTTCCAGGTGTCTCCTGAACTCAGCAATGGTTCACGATGTCTTCAGAAGCAAAAGCAAAAGCAATAGAAAAGTAATAAAAAGCTATGCTGATAGTACAAGTAGAATCACTGATTGTATCAAGTCATATAGCCTACAAACACAGGGCACATACAATTTTCATATTGCAAAATTCTTTTGACATTTCCATGACGAGAGTTACAAAATCTGACAGTGAGAATTAAATATGAGGATCAATACTTGTCTTTCTATTATTCTCTGCATTAGATAACATTTTGGACATACAATATCACAACTGTCATTCGAAAGATAATCAACGGCAATTTAATATGTTGTTGAATATTTTGATGGGGCTGCTGCCGTCATAGGAACAAGATGCCCAAAGGACTGTGACACTCAACTGGACCATTAGCATTTGAACAATTTACATTTAAAAACATAAATAGGTTTGGAACAAGATATCCAAGGGTGTGTGCCTCTCACCTGGACCATTAGCATTTGACCCATTTGCATTTAAAGACGATGGATAATTTTTTGAAAATTAATTTTCACCCAAAAAATTGATCAATCAAATTTCAGAGTAGACGTTCTGGATTGTAATATGATAGGGTCACTCTAGCCAAAGTTGGTTGACATATACCAGGCAGCTATGGAGAAGCGATTGGACAATTTCCAATAACATTTTCATAAAATCGCATTTTTTCACTCAAAAATATGACATATCAAAATTCTGAATGGACGATCTAGAGCATATCACGATCAAATGCTTTCAGATAAATTTGGTTGAAATTGGTCGAAAAGTTAAAGAGAAGCAGCAATTTGATAATTTCCAGTAATTTAAAATAAAATCCAAGATTTCACCACCAAAAAATGACAAATCAAAATTCTGTATGACAGGATCATTTCAGCTAAATTTTTACCCACTCCCCAAAATCTTTTTTCACTTCGTGAAAATGTGAGATAAAAATGTTTCCTTTCTATATTAACCCTGTATCATTCTGTGAAATTCTGTGGCTGAACATTTTACAGACAATAGAACTCCGAAACCTCTGAATCACCCCAAATTTAATCCAAATTTCAGTACGAAATTTTCTATTATGAAATTACTTCATGGCAGAAAGTGTTAACCTCAATACATTACTTTGCTATTGTATTCATGTACCTATCTAACTACATTTGTGAATTTGCTGCAGACGTTCCTAACTTAACATGCATATAGGCCTAGACATTCGGTCGATTTCTGTATTTAACAATCCGCTACAATATTATTGACAGCTGTTTAAACTAGAAATTTGGAACATTGGTAGTCTATCAATGCTGCTACATAATTGCATTGACTGTACATGGATTTATTCCCACTGACTGATTAAGGACAAAAGGTTACTACTGATAACAACATATCCATTATTTTTAGTGAACGTTGTCCACTTTTTCGCGCTCTACAATATTATTATACATGCTTTTCTGTTGAAATTTACCACACACATAGTATACCTCAGGTAGAAGACTTCCACGATGTTAACAAATTTACGCTTACGCCTCACACGACATAACAATTGTAATTTTTACCATATCTCGAATACGATGAATGTTCAGCAAAGTGTCTTATACTATAATACAATACGGGAAAGATGAAACAGACGCAGTAGCTAGTACAGTCGCCATCGTCGTCCTCATAATTGTTTTACCCTGTAATATATAAATTTGGTCAAAAATATAAAGATATTTGCTTATTGAATGCGCATTTGCAGGCCAAGAGAAGACTGATTTTGAAGATTTACCAATGGAATGACCGGTTCAGTTATCCAATGGTGAATTTTCAAACGCTATCTTCTCTTGACTTGCACATTGTGTCTGGCTTCGTCGTGAAATGGCTAAAATACAATATGAGAAGCTGACAGGCCTACATGCACAGCCGCTATCGTCGCAATACTTAATACATGTCTATGACAGCAACAAGTAGTGGTGGGGCGGGGTGGGATATCACTCAAAGTAGTTTAAGTTATTCCTATAGTTGTCTTGTAGTTGAGATATTGGAAGTTCGATGTCAAAGAATTTAAAGGATTTCGTTAGAACACAACCATGCCCAAGCAAGTCACATCTTGGGGGGGGGGTTGTTTGAAACGACTTGCATAGGCCTAAATCTAGTCAGTCGGCCATTGAATACAGGTTAATTAATACAATTAATTACCATGTGATATTAATTACCCTCGATCCATCAGAGGACGAGTATATTGTATTCGGGTCTACGTGCGTCCGGGAGGGCCAGGGTCTACAATATATGATTGGTCTTGTTAAAATATGTGACCTATAAATACGGATGGTCTCTTAATATAGATGAGCCATGCTGGGCGGGCCATGCATTACCAAATGGTATTAGCCATGTAATGCTCAAATTTGCTCATGGCAATTTCAATAGAGAGATGCATTTCTAGCTATGTCACGCCCATTTCTAGCTAAGTTACACCATCTTTCCCGCGCGTTGGAATCAATTTATACACTTTGAATCATGAATTTCCAGAATCCCAATCTTAAGGTACATGTAGGTATACACGTAAGCTGTAGAATATGTTGAAACTAATTTGACTGAGTGCATTTGCTGCCAAGAGCTGCAAAAATGCCAAGTCAAATTAGTTTCAAATATTCAGCACAATGTTGATTAATTACTAGACATACAATTCATACACTTGGCGGACTATTCAATCTTTGCACATTTTGAGTGTGAGTGGCGTCAGCCAAAATATGACGCAATTGATTATAACATCATATGCTTGAACATCAAATCAGATCCATCCATTATCATAGAAAATGCTGTATGCCCATTTGGATACGAAGAGACGATTTAAATACATTACTACTGGAATCATATGCTTGGTTATCAAGCCAGTCATTCCAGTCATAAATTTTAAAACGCTTCCTGTTATATGCAAATGGAAACGTTTCCAGAAGCCATTTTGGACAGTGTTCATGTGTTAATGTGGAAATGTGGTTAGTTGCGATGAGTTGCTTGAATTGGTTCACGGCAACTTCAATAGACTGATCCATGTCTCACTATGCCACGGCAATTTCTAGCTAAGCTCCACACTCTTTTTCAGCATGTTGGAATCGATTTATATACATTGAATAATTAATTCCCTGAATCCAACATTCAAGGTACATGTACTATACAGGTAAGTTGGTGAATATTTTGAAACTAATTTGACTGGGTGTTTTTGCTGCCTGTGGCCGCAACAACACCAAATCAAATTAGTTTCAAAATATGCAACACGATGTTGATTAAATAGTAAAGCCACACAGGTCATATACTTGACGACCCGTCAAGTATCAAGGGTCCCTTCAATGTTCATGAAGCAGCTCGATACGGCATTCATTACACATTTTGATTGTGACATCAGCCTGCATATGATGTAATTGATTATGATGTCATATACTTGAGTGATAGATCGAATCCACCCATTATCAGATTGGTCCACAGTGGCCATGTTTCTATGTATCAATTTCCCTTGAACAAAGTTTAATGGCCCGTAGTCCCTAATCCTATCTCCCATGTTTTGTCCTGATCCATTCAGGGCTTCTGGGGAAGTCGTTTTGGCAAAGATTAGGTCATCTTAGATGGCCAGCAAAACACTTGGCTAATAAAGTTCCTTAAAAAAATATGGTTCAGCTGCCATGGCTCTTGCCCTAAACAATATTTCATGAGATTTGAATCGATTGCCCAAACGGCTTCAGACAAGATTTTTAAAGACAATTCTAAAAATGTACCAAAATCCAAGATGGCCACTGGCCAACATGACTAAATTGGCCATTGTCTTCATTTGGCCAAAGTTGGACCTCTATGCCCTAAAGATTTTTGCTGCCAAATAGAATTGAAATCGGCCAAGAAGTTTATGAGAAATCTTTTAAAGAATAAGTTGACAGACAGATGGACAGATGAAGGGTCACCATAGCATAGGCCAGGTGAGCTAAAATATTTAGCTTTTCATGAACAACTTTAACCATTACAGGGTTTAATACAAGTTTGATAAATAAATCAAAATCAAAATGTAATTTTCTAATCTTTACATGTATTTATCTGATTAGATACAATCACAAACTTGTAAATATCTTTCCGTCTCTGGCTAGATTTACATAATACTGGCTCTTCAGCAGACGTTTACATGACACATTTACACTTTAATATATATTTTATGAATATTTTAAAGCTATATGACTGGTGGTTCATTGCAAACATAACAGCAACATATTCCTGTCAAGATTGTTTCAAAATATTCAACATTTTCCCTGTGTCAGAATTCAGGGTTAAGTGAGACGACGCTAAATATTCATAGTACACCATATATACAGGTTGGAACTACCATCCAAACTCAACCAGAAAGTAGAACTGGTCTTTATTAAAATTTTGGAATTTCAACAAGAGCCCTGTCGCTCACCTGGAATATTGGAATTTGAAATGCTTTGTATGCTGTAAGCCATTGGTTACTAAGGTATCAATATTTGTCAGATAAATCTGTTTTAAAATATTCACCATATTTTGAAAATGGTTGGCTTTAAATTGATATTCTAGGATTTACATGTACAAATTCTTAATAGAAGTTCTGAAACACACCAACAGAGGATACTTCCAGCAGAATTTGACTAAAATCTTCCAAGCGGTATAGGAGGATTAAAGGATCAAAATTCTGAATATAAGTTCTGGAGTCTCATAGAAGAGAATGCTTCCAGACAAATTTGGCTGAAATCCATCAAGCGGTTAAGGAGGAGATACGTTTTGACAATTTCCAGTAAATTTTCCATACAATCTAAGATTTTAAACCAAAAAATTTACCAATCAAAAATTTGAATAGAAATTCTGGAGTCTACCACCATATAATTGATCCTTTGAGCCAAATTTGTTTAAAATGTGCCAAGCGGTTTAGGAGATAAGTTTTACAGCAAATGTTGCTGGACAGATGACGGATGGACAGACAGTTGCCATGGCATAAACTCACTTCGCCATTGTGGCCAGTTGAGCTAATAATACCAAATCCTGAGATGTACTATCAAAGATTAGCATGCCACATACATGACATAGACTGGCAATCCTTCACAAGGTCAATGCGACAAACGATCTCTGATCACAGATATACCATAAGAAAATCCATTCCACTTTCTCTAGAAAGCACAATTTTTTTTGTCCTTGCCATATTTAATTATTACTTAATGGAATCTTTCATACTTCTAGTCGCTAAGTGTTCGATATTTGTTACAGTGGCTTATACTATTTTTGAGTTGTCAGTAAAAAGACACATGTGGGTCATTCAGCCTACAAGATGGATGTAGTAAGCTGCGTTTGATGGCAGTTGATATAACAAGAATGCAGCACAATTAAATGTGTCACCAGTCTCCTGTTCATCACAGTGACCTTGACCTTTGACCGTGTGACCTCAGTATCAACATGCTGCTTCCTAACATTATAGGTAACCATGATTCAAGTTAAGTTCCAGTAGAATTAAACAATCCTAAAATATAAATGATTTGCTGAATGGAAAAACTTAAGTTTGAAAAAGCAGAGGTAAAATAGCAATATTAGAATGGCATTGATCTTTGACCTAATGAGCTCACTATCATCATGATGCCTCAGTATGGTATATGAAACCATGTGTCCAAGTTTGGTTCTAGTAGGATTAAGCAATTCTAAAATATCACCAAACAAAAAACCCTTAATATTGGAAATACAGACATGGCAGAGGTGAAATATCAAGGCTATGATGACCTTGACCTTAGGTCTAGTGATGTCACTATCAGCACGCAGCTTCTTTATTTTATAGGGGACCATGTGTCCAAGATTAGTTCTGGTAATATTAAGTAATTCTAAAATTTAAATGTATATGATTAGAAAAGGAAAAAAACTTAGTTAAAAGAGCAGACTAGGTAAAATAATTTCGAAGTACCCAAGATGGCGGGCAGAAAAAGTGACCCATCAAAATCCTGTACACATGTTCTGAAGCATACCACCCTAGCGTCTTTCCAGCTGAGTTTGCTTGACATCGGCCAAGTGGTTAATAAAGAGTAGCCTTTTAACTGATTTCCCAAAATTTTCAGAAAATCCAAGATGTCCGCCAGGAAATTTGCCCAATCACAATTCTGTAAAAAAATCTCTGAAATCAACCAAGTGATTAATGAGGAGTAGCGTTTAACTGACTTTCTGAAATCTTCGGAAAATCCAAGGTGGCTGCCTAAAAAATTAACCAATCAAAATTCTGTATATACAGTATGTTCTGTTTAGATCCTGAAATATAAACGTATAAATTTAACCTTGAAAAAGCAAAGGTCAAACAGCAATGTCAGAATGGCCTTGACCTTTGACCTCATTATCATTGTGCTGCCTCAGTATGGTGTATGAAACCAAGCGCCCATGTTTGGTTCCAGTAGGATTAAGCAATCCTAAGATATATGTAAACAGAAAAACTTATGTGTAACATTGGAAATATTGACATAACAGAGATAAAATATCAAGGCCACGATGTATTTAACAATGGACGTAGTGATGTCACTATCAGTACAGAGCTTCCTTATGGTATAAGGAACCATGACCTAGTGATGCCACTATCAGTACAGAGCTTCCTTATGGTATAAGGAACCATCATGACCTAGTGATGTCACTATCAGTACAGAGCTTCCTTATAGTATAAGGAACTACGACCTAGTGATGTCACTATCAGTACAGAGCTTCCTTATAGTATAAGGAACTATGACCTAATGATGTCACTATCAGTACAGAGCTTCCTTATGGTATAAGGAACCATGACCTAGTGATGCCACTATCAGTACAGAGCTTCCTTATGGTATAAGGAACCATGACCTAGTGATGTCACTATCAGTACAGAGCTTCCTTATAGTATAAGGAACTATGACCTAGTGATGCCACTATCAGTACAGAGCTTCCTTATGGTATAAGGAACCAAATAGGCTTAATCTGGCTGCAACTTTTACCTAGATGTGATCGCCCACAGGAATTACAGGAATATCCTCACCAGGTACATAGTAATCTAATCTTCCATAACAAACCGATGTGTCACCTTTAAGAAGGTCAAACTGGAGACTGTTCTCCTCAATTTCCCAACTACAAACATCTAGCCTATCACCCATTATACTTTCTCCGGCATATTTCATTTCCATACTACGCACTGCATTGCTTTGTATAACTTTCTGAGCCGTCTTTGGATATAATCCCAAATGACTTGTCCAATTGGCCGCATTAACACAATACCGAGGGTAGGATGTCCAGTTGCTATGGCAATAAAAGTCTGTATCTGCCCACGCTACCTGCATCTCAAACTTCGGCGATTCTACTGGTCTGACAGGTGCGTCAATAAATAACCGCTTATTCTTATCTGCAAATTGTGAATATTTTTCTGTCCACCATCCAGACAACAACATTGGTATTCGTGTCACCGGGTCTACAGCCACTACCTGGTTTGTATTGGATGCCAGAAGTTCATTTGATTCAGCGACTCTAATTGTAGCAGTGGTACTTAAGGATGACGTTCCGACATGGCCTAATTTTATACATATATCTAAAGGAGCTTTGATTAAAAATGGGTCATACATGGCTTTCTCAATTGTAAGTTTAGTGCAATGTAAAAATGTTAAACATTCCGTTGTCAAAGCATCATAGTTTAGAAGTGGGTGCTGAGGACCATTGTCCAGTATTACATGATGAGCATAAAACCTGCAGCATTCCAAGACCTTCTGAATACTCCAAACTACTGGGTATTCTAAAACACAATAATAATAATAATAATAATAATAATAACAATAATAACTAGATGATATAAATAAAATGATCCCGGACCCGCAATGGCAGCCATGTTAGTGGGATGATATAATTCCACTGGTTTGCATAGATGCATGGATACACACACTGACGAAAGAGGATCATGATTATGAATAAAAACTACAACTAAAAAAGAATGAGTCTTACCATGAAGTTTCATCAAGATAATCCAAGGAAAAGTAGTTATCGAATGACAACTCCAAATTGGACGAATGGAGACATGGTGAGAAACAAAGATAGATGAATGGCCAGGTGGATGGACTGACACACAAAATAGCGTGCAGTCACCTACTATGTACCATAGCCAACCTTCCCATGAAGTTACGTCATGATACTCCAAGCAAAAGTAGTTATCGAACAAAAACATAATAACAATAATAATTAATAATAATAATAATAACAATAATTGTAAAGGAGAATATTTCAGAAAAACAAATCAATGAAAAATGCAACTCCTAAAACCTAAATTCCTTTGTCACTAAGTGTAATTCATTTTATGTATCAGCTTTAAGATATTTAAAAGGTGAAAACTCTGTAATGAAGTTTTTTGGTCACGAAAAAAGACAAGAAATGATGGTCAGAGATGGACAGACGGACAGAGGGGCATACATACATTTCGGAGATGGATGGACGTACAGGCATACGGATAGCATATGCACATCTTCATGTGGTAATGATAATACTTTCATGTACCAAGTTTCAAAAGAATTGGAGCTAAACTGTAGGAGTTGCATTGAGAAGAAATGATTGTCAGAGATGGACAGATGGATAGACGGACAGACATGCTGATCGCTATATCCCCCCCCCCCACCCCTGTCTTCCAGAAATAGGTTATCCAAGATGACCACCAAACCATTTGTCCAATCAAGTTCCCATGAAAAAACTTGGTGCAGCTCTTGCCATAGATGATATTTCATGCGTTTTGAATTGATCCCCCAAGCGGTTTTGGAGAAGATTTTTTAAAGACATTTCTAAAACTCAACCAAAATCCAAGATGGTGCAAGAATACATTGTAAATTTCCCATACAATATATCACAAATTTCGGCCTGATCGCTTCAGCGGTTCTGGGGAAGTTGTTTTTGCGTAAACGAGGTTAATGAGTGAGGGAGAGGGGGGTGGGAGGGAGAGACAAAAAGGAGAGAGAGAAACAGAGAGAGTGGGGGTGGTCACCCACCCCTCTCTCTCCCTCTCTTGTGTGAACAAGTGACAGAGGTGCGAGGATGGAGGGGGAGCGGTAGAGAGAGAGAGAGGGAAAAAAGGAGATGGGGAGAGGGTGAGGGAGGGAGGAAGGGATAGGGCGGGAGGTAGAGAGAGCACAGGGAGGGGTGGGGAGAGAAAGAGAGATGGAAAGGGGCCAGCGAGAGAAGAGAGAGGGAGGGAGAGATAGAAAGAGAGTGGAGTGAGGTGGAGACGGGGCCAGGGAGGAAGGGAGAGAGAGAGAGAGAGAGCTGAGAGGGAATGTGGAGAACGCAATGGAGGGAGGGCAATGGAGGGAGAGATGGAAGGGGGGGAGGAAGCGATAGAGGGGGGGGGGGGGCGGGAGGCGTGCAAAGGGGAAGGAACTGTGGATGGGAAGTATGATAGCATAATTGTCATATGGTGTATATTTTAAGATTGTTTTGCTATATTTATGTTTATATTTTCAACGCTGTGCCTGATGCAAGGCTTGTGTTAGTGAATGATATTAAAACTACTTGGCCGTATGTAATAGTCATTAATCTCATTACTGACTCAAGCACCCATTAATAGTTGAAATTCCAGTGTGTATATTTCAAGACATGCACATGTAGCCATAGAAGAGAGCTCTTTAATATTTTGAAACTAAGTTGACTTGACTTGAACGTATTGCTACCATGGTAGTAAATAGCTCCCAGTCAAATTTGTTTCAATATATATGTACATGAATTATTATCTGTATTATAGTGTATTATGTTGTTGTTATAAGGTGTTCTTATGTTCGTTTGATTACCTATCCAGCAAAACCAGTACAATAAGCACTTTGAATCATTCCATTCTTTCGATATTTTTCTATATGTGTAGACCAATAGAAGACAATTTTTTCTTTGTAAATTTACCACTTTAATTTACAAAGATAGATTTCTGTTGTCCAGCAAATGTTTCTTGTGATTAGTGCATACGCAGTTTTAGACATCTTAGTCAGTGTCCATTTGCAGGTCAAGAGACTTTCTAGAAAATTAAGCACTGGAATGACTGGCTCATTTATTAAGCCAGTCATTCCTGTGGTAAATTTTCAAAATTGTCTATGGTCTGCAAATGAACACTGACTAAGCAAAGTCTTTATCACTGCACAAGCTTTTTTGCTGGCTTATCCATTAAAGAGTACAAATGACACAAATAAAGGCTTAGTATAGGCCTACTATAAGCTAGATAGCTTAGAGGGTAAGCAATGGAAAACTGCATGCAGATGATAACCTATCACCTCCGCACATGTTGTTATAGTCGTAAACATGCAGCCAAATTACCATTAGCAATAAAACATTACAAATTGGACATTTGACCTGTAAACTGATACCTGGAGTGCATTCTGTGGAACTAATACTTACATCCATTGAGAAAATATGTAGCCTCTACATAGCTACCCGTATAAGCTTTATACCAGCCCGCCATCTACATGTAAGTGTTTGTTTATTCCGATGCGACCCCATAATTCTTTTCACGCATGAGATTCCGATCTCGCTTATTGGCTGATACTCAATTTGCCCATTTTACCCCTGGGCACTGCCCTCAGATTGACTCAAGAACAAAATAATGTGTTGTACTGTAGTCTATTAACTACAAGCTTCGAAATGATATGTGACAGGACATCTGATAAAAAAAATTGTTGCCCACCATTTCCCCCACCACTGCGGGCGAAATAAAAATTGCAATGTGTCATGCACATCCGTGCCCATAGGTGTAATTATCCCCAAAGTTTCAAATTTCTATCTGAAATGGTGTGCAAAGTTGCGTTACAATGGATTGGTGCCCAATTTTGACCTTTTGACCCCGTCCCTAAACTCAGTGTTACCAAAGATCAAAATAATTCATTGTACTGTAGTCTACTACTCATGGGCTTCAAAATGATATGTGACATGACCAGCTTTGGATTTTTGACCAACTGTCTCCATCCCACCCACCCCCTGAGCCCCACACCTGGGAGTCCTAACAAAATTTCAAAAGTGTCATGCACATCCCTGGCCATATGTGTAATCATACCCAAAGTTTCAAGTTTCTATGTGAAATGCTCTAGGAGTTGCGTTACAATCAATTGGTGCTCACTTTTGACCCTGCCACCCCCCCCCCCCCCACCTCAGTTTGATCCAAGATCAAAATAATTCCCTGTACTCTAGTCTACTCATCATTCGCTTAAAAATGATATGCGACATGACCGTTGGAAATTTTTATTTTTTACCCATTTCCTACCCCCAGGGCCGTACCCCTGGGGTCATACCAAAATTCCAAAAGTGTCATGCACATCCCACATTCCTGGCCATATGTGCAATCATCCCCAAAGTTTCAAGTTTCTATCTGAAATGGTCTAGGAGGAATTGAATTACAATCGATTTGTGCCCACCTTTGACCTTTTGACCCCGCCCCTGCCCTCAGTTTGACCCAAGCCCAAAATAATTCCTTGTATTGTAGACTACTAATCATTGGCTTGAAAATGATATGTGACATGACAGACAACCTTTGGAAAAATTCAATTTTTTAAATGTAAACGTCCTTTTGTACTCCTCAATCATATGGGTTACTCACATACCAAATTTGGTTGAATTTCGTGCAATAGTGTCAGGAGTTGCATTCCAATCAATTTCAAGACCTTTTAACCCCATCCCACACGGGGGGAGTTGGTTGAATTCCGTACAACAGTGTCAGAGGAGCTGCATTACAATTAATTTCATGACCTTTTGACCCATCACCACCCCTGGGGGGGGGAGGCAAATGTAAATGTGCTCATTCAGTCCACATTGATATGGGTAACTCACATACCAAATTTGGTTGAATTCCATCCAATTGTTCCTGACGAGATGCGTTAAATCAATTTCCGCAGGTTATAATTTGACCTTTCGACCCCTCTCCCACCCCAAATCTAAATGGGCTCTTGCACTCCGCAATGATATGGGTAACTCAGATATCAAATTTGGTTGAGTTCCGTCTAACAATTTCAGAGGAGTTGCATTACAATCAATTTCATGACCTTTTGACCCCGCCCCAAACCCCGGGGCCCAATCTAAATGTGCTCATCCTCGCCACATTGATATGGGTAATTGACATACAAAATTTGGTTGAATTACGTCCAACAGTGTCAGAGGAACTGCATTACAATCAATTTTGGTACCTTTTGACCCCCACCTCCCACACACCCCTGGCGGCGGGGCCAAATGTACATGTTCTCATGTACTCCACATTGATATGGGTAACACACACACCAAATTTGGTTGAATTACAATCAATTTCTGCAGGTTAAAATTTGACCTTTGCCCCCTTCCCAACCCACTGGGGGTGCAGCCAAATGTAAATGGCCTCTTGAACGCCGCAATCATATGGGTAACTCAGATATCAAATTTGGTTGTTCCGGCTAACGATTTCAGAGGAGTTGCGTTACAACTGATTTGACCTTTTGACCCCTGCCACGCCCAAACCCCCCACCACACCCCCCCCACGAGGCAGAGCCAAATCTAATTATCATCTTGCAAAGCAGAATCATATGGGTAACCCACATACCAAATTTGATTTAATTCCATCCAATGGTTTGGGAGGAGATAGTGTGAAGGACGGATGGACAGACAGATGGACGGAGGTGATTACAATTTTGTAAAATGTTTTGATTATCTGCATTTTTTGGACAATCTGGATTTGTTCATATTACGCACAAAGTAGTGCAATCCTAGTGTATGGTCACACACTTTCCTGTGCAATCCTAGTGTATGCTCACACCCTTTCTTGTGTTAACATTTGATTGAAATTGGACCAGTAATTTTCCGAGATATCCACAGACCCAGAATTTGATCCGATCCTGATCTAGAGTTCTATTATGTGGATCAAGTTCAACGCCTGCAATTACTTTGCAAAGCAGGATCCTTTGTTTTAAAATTTGGGCCAAATCGGATCAAAAGCTTTTTGAGATACAGCTCCAGTAACACAGACAGACCTGATCACAATACTCTCTTCCCATTACAAGGTGAGGGTAAAAGTTGGTTTGAACATCTTGATGATTTATGTCATCATATTAACTTACAAAATAAGTACAATTGCTTATAATATAACATTGTATTTACACCCATTTCACACATTCGCAAGGGTTACACTGGAAACAGGACTGGTTTTCCTGAATTTCCATATCTTGAATTTAAACAATCAAATTCTAGCCAGATAACACGTCTTACTGGGCCGATGCTGGGACAATATGTATTATGCATAACATTCCAAGATTTCCTTGACCCATGCACCATGAATATACTTACTTCCATTTCCAAAGTCATTGTAACCAATCCCTGGATGTCGAACAATCGCTTCAGTTCCTGATGAATTTAATTGACCACTCAAATTGAAAATGCCCATAGCCTTCCTGATAAGACAATGACAAATCATGCACAAGAAATGTAACAAGAGGCCTGTGTCGCTCACCTGGAGCACTATGCATTTAAAAAAATCAAAATTGAATGTTGGTGGGTGGTTTAGGAGTAGTCTTTTAAATGAGTTTGTGGACATTTTTGCAAGTCCAATATGGCTGCCAAACACGCTACATTTTAATTGGTCCAATGCGGCCATGTTTCTAACGGAGCTCCTTCCATTGAAAAAACTTTAATACTGGCACTCAGTGCCTAATTACATCTCCAAAATTTCGGCCCAATCCACTCAGTGGTTCTGGAGTTGTTTTGGCCAAAAATAGGTTATCCAAGATGGCCACCAAACCATTTGTCCAATCAAGTTCCCATGAAAAAACTTGGTGCAGCTCTTGCCCTAGATGATATTTCATGCGTTTTGAATTGATCCCTGAAGCAGTTTTGGAGAAGATCTTTAGACATTTCTAAAACTCAACCAAAATCCAAGATGGTGCAAGAATACATTTTAAATTTCCCATACAATATATCACAAATTTCGGCCTGATCGCTTCAGCGGTTCTGGGGAAGTTGTTTTTGCGTAAACGAGGTCATCCAAAATGGCCACTGAACCATTTGGTCAATCATGTTCCCTTGAACAAACTTGGGTGAGCTCTTGCCCTAGATCATATTTCATGATGTCTGAATTGATCCTTCAAACGGTTTTGGAGAAGAGTTTTAAAGACATTTATAAAAATCGGACGAAATGCAAGATGGCCGCTGGCAAAATTGGCCAATCGACTTCATTTGAACAAAATGGAATCTCTATGCCCTACGGATGCTTCCTGCCAAATATAATTGAAATCGGCCCAGAAGTTCTCGAGAAGACATTTTAAATTTCCCATTGCATAATATGGGAGCTTTTAGTGGGAAAATGATCCAAGATGGCTACCAAACCGTTTATCGGACAGTTTCGAAAATTGCAAATTTGAGATCAAAATACCCAACAACCTATATAAAACCAATTTCCGCCACAAAATCCATCAAATAAAAAAATCTCATATCGCCGCCAAACACGCTATATTTTGATTGGCCCACCACGACCATATTTTTTTTTACGGATCTTCTCTTGGACAAACATTAATGGCCCTTAGTCACTAATCACATATCACAAATTTTGGCCTGATCGCTTCAGTGGTTCTGGGGAAGAAGTCGTTTTTGCAAAAAATAGGTCATCCAAGATAGCCGCTGAACCATTTGGTCAATCAAGTTCCCTTGAACAAACTTGGTTCAGCTCTTGCCCTAGATCATATTTCGTGAGTTCTGAATCGCTCCCTCAAACGGTTTTGCAGAACATTTTTAGACATTTCTAAAAATCGACCGAAATCCAAGATGGCCACCAGTCAAATTGGCCGATCGGCTTCGTTTGAACAAACTTGGATCACTATGTCATAAGGATGCTTCCTCCCAAATATAATTGAAATCGGCCCAGCGGTTCTTGAGAAGTCATTTAAAGGAAAAGTTGATGGACGGATGGACAACGGACGGTTGCCATGACATAAGCTCACTTTATAAGCAAAAGGTGAGCTAAAAATGAAGAGATTTATTGTCGAAGTAAAAGACAGTCTGTAGCAAGTTTGAGAATCTCCTTTACATAAAACATTAGCACTAACGGTTAAGCCAGCCACAAGTAATGTCCGTTTATAAGTTAAGAAGATAATTTTTGAAAATGTACCACTTAAATGACTGGCTGCCTGGGCAACCAAAGCAGTCCTTTCATTAGTAAATTCTCAAAAATAGTAGTATTTTCATTTCCTGCAAATGGACATTAAACTCTTGTTTTTTCTGAACCAATCTTGATGATTAAATACATGTAGCTTAATTAGATGTGATATATATAATTATACAGGATGGTGACTCTCAGGTTGCTGTAGCCCCACAGACTGCAGGTGCACAAGCATACATATAGCTAGCATAAACATCTTAGATGTGACATACATACATATGAAGGTGCCCCTCAGACTACTGTAGCCTCAGACCACAGGTGCACAAGCATACATATAGCTAACATGAGAATCTTAGATGTGACATACATATACTTGTATAAATGTAGGTGCCCCTCAGACTGATTCGCAGTCCCTTTGACTTTGACCCTTTGACTGATTTATCCCCTCAGACTGCAGGTGAACAAGCATAATTGTTCAGATTAAAATGAAAACTGATCAGGCATTTTATACTGTAATAGTCTACTACTTAGAAAGCCTACCAGTATATGCACAGGCAGGGTAAATATGCAAAATGCCCAGTTTCTGCCTAGAAGTTTCCACTTTATTTGAAGACAAACATTTTTTTCTGCAAATCTAAGTTCTGAATATTCTATAAAAACAAATGTATTTCTTCACCACTTTTGTGAAAACGGATAAGAGGGGTGATAATTTCTATTGGAAATTTACATAGCTATAGGGTGGTAGTTAAACCAGAAATGTTGTTGCCATGCAACCATGAAGCTCGACTATGACTTTGCAATGAACTATGAAGCTTGGCTTCAAACATACATGTAAAATAAATATAGAAGGCGTATCAGTGCCCTTATCAACAAAAAGCCCAAGGGCCTGTAATGCCAACCCGAATCTAGAATTTGAACCATTTGCATTCAAATAGCGGTAGACATGATCAATAATTTTTGAAAAATTCAAGATGACCACTAAAGAAAATGACCAATCAAAATTCTTGTATTACACCCAAGTTTCATTGAAATCACGCCACTAATTAAGGAGTAGTGTTTTAAATTGTTCTGGAAAGTTTTCCACAACTCCATATGGCCACCAAGAAAATTGAGCAACCAAAATTCTGATTAGAAGTTCTAGAGCCTACCACTATAGAATCTTTCCAGCTAAATTTGGATAAAATCCACCAAGCAGTAATGGAGAAGATGGATTTTGACAATTTCCGGTAAATCTTTTATAAAATGTATGATTTCCCATGCCCCCCAAAAGAATTCAAACATTAAAATCCTGAATAAATGTTCTGGAGCCTACTCCAATAGGGTCAGGCCAGCCAACTACAGTTTAAATCTGTCAAACGGTTAATGATGAGTACATGTAGCCTTTTGACACTTTCCAGTAGATTTTCACCCCGAAAAATTGACCAATCAAAATTCTGTATAACAGTTCTGAAGCGTAGCCTGATAAGGCCCTTCCAGCCAAAGTAAGTTGAAATCTGACAAGAGGGTAATGAGGAATAGAGTTTTGACAATTTCCGGAAAGGTTTTCATAAAATCTAAGATTTTCACACAAAAAATTTACCGCTCAAAATTCTGTATACAAGTTCTGAAGACTACCTCAATATGGTCCAGACAAATTAGGTTGAAATCTGCCAAGTGGTTAATAAGGAGTAACGCTTTTAAACAAAAGTTGACGTATGGACAACGGATGGTCGTCATGCATATCAGTGACCTTGACCGTTAGACCAAAACATTATTGCGTGATGCTGTGTCATAATGAGGTTTCCAGTTTTGGTCCACTATGACTAACCAAACATGAGATATAAACAGAAAGGTTGAGCTAAACGTAAACTGGACAATGCCGCTGCCACCACCACCGCATGATGACGTGCAGGGTATCGAAATAGCTTGTTTTACTCAGTAACATCGAGCTAAAAATGTAATGTGCTAAAGAAAGCAGCAGTGGCGGAGACAGCGGCAGTAGTAGTGGTAGCGATGGTGGAAATAATAGTAGTCAGTATTGGTAATTATGATCTAGTGTTGGCCTTGTGTGTAGTACATGTAATTGTGGCATCAGTCTGATTAAACCCTGCAGATACCATGTGACAGCCATGCAGTTAGCTAAACACAACAGATACAATGTGACAGCCATGCAGTTAGCTAAACACCACAGATACGATGTGACAGCCATGCAGTTAGCTAGGTTTGTGAATCTGGAGTGCATAAAACAGGGGGTGGGGCTCAGGGGGCTCAGAGTTAGTGCTTCTCAGCTAGAGTTGGTGGGGCCAAGACCGAAATTGAGGGGAGGGGGGCTCTTGTCCCCCATAACTACATATAACTAATCATATTAAGAATTTCGTGAATAATAATTAATATTAATAGTTACCTTAAGAAAGCTGGCCTTGCAGTTGACGTGGCCATTTTATAATATATTCATAGCTGCAAATAGATACATGTAGGATATTAAAGAAGTTTTTCAAACATCACAATACAAAGCTCAAGACATAC
This sequence comes from Chaetoderma sp. LZ-2023a, assembly GCA_034401795.1. Classification (NCBI taxonomy): domain Eukaryota; kingdom Metazoa; phylum Mollusca; class Caudofoveata; order Chaetodermatida; family Chaetodermatidae; genus Chaetoderma; species Chaetoderma sp. LZ-2023a. The sequence goes on along the minus strand of CM067364.1, from coordinate 40,527,780 downwards.
AAAATGTAAATATCAGACAGAGATAAATACATGTATCTGGCAGAGATAAATACATTTATTATACACCTGCATGTGTTTATCCAATGAAACGCTTCCAATTGTACCACGTGACCACCCAATATTTTTTCCACATTGGCCGATGCAAAACCCGTATTGGATGGTAAAATCCGCATTAGACGTGACTTAAAAGCCATATTGGACGTCAAAGAATGATAACTCTTTCTGCATTGATTTCTTCATATGGCGTTGTCACAGGTGGTAACTTCTAGCGCAATGATAAAGGTCGTCTGCTAGAAGTACACATGGATTCATTATTAATAGATGCAAGATGCTTTCTGAAGGAGATACCATGAATTGGTTGATCAGCAAGTGCCAGAAAGTACAAAAAAGAAAACAGAAAATGACGTTCATGGACTTGTACAATAACAATCCATAATGGATTCAACAATGTAAAATAACCTAATAGTATCAGGCAGAGATAAATACATGTATCAGTCAGAGATAAATACAAATTACATGTAGCTACATTTGTATGCAGCCAAAGAAGGCTCAGAAGTTAACTGTCGCAATGGTACATGTTATAGCAGGGCTAGAATTTAACCACTAATCCCATGATCTATAGGCCTTTTTCACATGTCTCAGTAACAGATTACTATGGTAGGACAGCAACTAATCTAGCTAGATAACTGTGTTTTAGCAGGTCTGGAGCAGTTTTATGACACAATTCAAACAGGATTTACTGCTTGTTTCATCAAGCAGTTGGTGTACTTGGTGGTGTTTTAATCCTTTAGCGGTAAAGCCGAACAAAAATGGCCTCTATGGTGGTCTCGCAAAATGTCCATTTGTAGGCCAATAGAATAGTATTTTTGAAAATTTACCACTAGAATGACTGGCACGATAAATGGCATCATTCCAATGGTACATTTAAAAAAAAATACATGTATTCCCTTAGCCTGCAAATGGAGATTAAGTAAGCAAACATTTTGACTACATGTCCTTGAGGATTATATAAATAACTACATGTAAATTGATCGGTCGATGACGTGTCATCGCAAATCCCCACGTTCACTGCTTTGAACTTTTAACACACCCCACAACCCACACCCGGGGGCGGAGCCAATTGTAAATGCCATTTTGCACTCTGCGATCATATGGGTAACTCACATACCAAATTTGGTTGAATTCCATCTAACAGTGTCAAAGGAGTTGCATTACAATCAATTTCATGACCTTTTGACCCCATCCCCCACCCCCTGGGGGTGGGGCCAAATGTAAATGTGTTCATATACTCCACATTGATATGGGTAACTGACATACCAAATTTATTTGAATTCGGTCCAACAGTGTCAGAGGAGTGTCATTACAATCAATTTTTTTTCCATTTGACACCAACCATGGGGGCGGGGCCAAATGTAAATGTACTCATGTACTCCACATTGATATGGGTAATCCATAGACCACATTTGGTTGAATTCTGTCCAACGGTTTTGGAGGCGATGCGTTACAATTTCTGCAGGTTAAAATTTGACGTTTTGACCCCTCCCCCACCCCACCTGAGGATCATATGGGTAACTCAGATATCAAATTTAGTTGTGTTACGTCTGACGATTTCAGAGGAGTTGGTTTACAACTAATTTTGACCCCTGCCACACACACACACCCCCACCCTAGGGGCGGAGCCAAATCTAAATATCGTCTTGCAAAGCGGAATCATATGGGTAATCCACTTACCAAATTAGATTTAATTCCACCCAATGGTTTGGGAGGAGATAGCGTGACGGACGGACGGATGGATGGACAGACAGACGGGAGCGATTACAATATCCCCGATGTTTTTTTAAAACGTGAGGATTATTAGCCCTTCAAGAGGCCCAAGGGGCCTGTATCGCTCATCTGGACTATAGGCATTTCAACTAGAATGGTCATTAACAATAAATAGAACTCTAATGAGTTGAGTAGACTTATAACAAGAAAACAGCGACCATGTTTCTTTATGTATCAACTTCTCTTGAACACACTTTAATGGCCCTTAGTCTCCTGTCATCAATATCATATCTCCAAAATTTTGGCCCAATCCGTTCAGCGAGAAAGTCGCTTTCATGAAAAGCAGGCCATCCAAGATGGCCGCCCAACCATTTGGTCAATCAAGTTCCCTTGAACGAACTTGGTTCAGCTCATGTCCTAAATGATATTTCGGCGAAGATTTTTAGACATTTCTAAAAATCAACCAAAATCCATGATGGCCGTTGGCCAAATTAGCCGATCGGCTTTGTTTGAAAAAAAATTAAATCCCCATGCCCTAAGGATGTTTCCTGCTAAATATAATTGAAATCAGCCCAGCAGTTCTCGAGAAGACATTTTTAATTTCCCATTGCTTGAGTATGGGAGCTTTAGGCGGGAAAATTATCCATGAAGGCTGCAACCCGCTTATTCGACAGTTTTGAAAATTGCAAATTTGAGATCAGAATACCCAAAAACAGATATAAAACCAATTTCGGACTCAAAATCCATCAAATAAAGAGATCCAATATGGCCGACAAACACGCTATATTTTGATTGGCAACTTCCCTTGAACAAACTTTAATGGCCCTAACAGTTCGATCCTACTCATATCTGTCAAATTTCGGCCAGATCCCTTCAGCGGTTCTGAAGAAGTCGTTTTCGCGAAAACTAGGTCAACCAAGATGGCCGCTGAACCATTTGACCAATCAAGTTCCTTTGAACAAACTTGGTTCAGCTCTTGCACTAGATCGTATTTCATGAGATTTGCATGAATCCCCTAAGCGGTTTGGCAAAGAAGATTTTTAAACATGTTTCTAACAAGAGCTCCGCAAACGGCGCATAATACCCCGCCATGATGACAAACTAATGAATGATAGCCATAAGAAAATGTTTATTTCTTCCTCAGACCCATCAGACCAGTACTCCTTATGAAGTGTCAAAGCGATCCGCTAAACAGTCAAGAAGGTATCGTCCAGAAACCAATTTTCAAGATGCCTGCCGTTGACTGGCGGCCATATTGGATTTTGGATTATCATAAATTTTGATACGTTTCTTCAGCAGACATATTCAAACGACCCTAGGAAGTGATCCGATAAGTGGTAATGGAGATATCATCCAGAAACCAACTTTCAAGATGGCAGCACGTCGCTGGTGGCCATCTTAGATTTCGGATCAGCGTCAATTTCGATAAGTTTCTCAGAGTTAGTCCAACCACTCTATGAAGTTTCAAAGCGATCCGATAAACGGTAACAGAGTTATCATCTGAAACCAATTTTCAAGATGGCCACCAGTGGCTAGCGGCCATCTTGGATTTCAGATCATTGTCAATCTCGATAGGTTTCTTCACCAGAGGTAGTCGAACCACTCCATAAAGTTTCAAAACCATCCGATAAACGGTAACAGTTATCATCCGGAAACCAATTTTCAAGACGGACACCGGTGGCTGGTGGCCATCTTGGATTACGGATCACTGTCCATTTCGATAGCTTTCTTCCTCAGACCTAGTCCAACCACTCTATAAAGTTTCAAAACGATCCGATAAACGGTAAAGGAGTTATCATCCGGAAACCAATTTTCAAGATGGATGCCGGTGGCTGGCGGCCATCTTGGATTTCGGATCACTGTCGATTTCGATAGCTTTCTTCCTCAGACCTAGTCCAACCACTCTATAAAGTTTCAAAGTGATCCGATAAACTGTAACGGAGTTATCATTCGGAATCCAATTTTCAAGCTGTCTGCCTGTGGCTGGTGGCCATCTTGGATATTGGATCATCATCGATTTTGAGATGTTTCTTTCCCAGACCTAGTACAACCACTCTCTGAAGTTTCAAAGCGATGCGATAAACGGTAACGGAGTTATCATCCGGGTACCAATTTTCAAGATGGCCACCGGTTTCGTCCCAAGACCTAGTCCAACCGCTCTACGAAGTTTCAATACGATCCAACAAACGGTAATGGAGTTATCATCCAGAAACCACTCTGTCGCCTGCATGCCCACCCGCCGAGATGGCGCCATTACATAAATTTGGCGGGGTATAAAAATTGGACCAAATCTAAGATGGCTGCTGGCCCAATTGGCCAATCGTCTTCGTTTGAACAAACTTGAATTTCTATGGCCTAAGGATGCTCCCTGCCCAATATAATTGAAATCGGCCAAGAAGTTCTCGAGAAAACATTAAAAATTTCCCATTGCTTTAGTATGGGAGCTTTTGGTGGGAAAATGGCCCAAGATGGCCGCCAAACCGTTTATCCGACAGTTTCTAAAATTTCGGCACGATTCCTCCAGTGGTTGCTAAAACTAGGTCAGCCAAGATGGCCGCCGAACCGTTTAACCAATCAAGTTCCCTTGAACAAACTTGGTTTACATGTACATGTGTACGTCCTGCCCTAAATCATATTTCATGAGGTTTACATCAATCCCCCAAGCGAATTTGGAGATTTTAAAAAACATTTCTAAAAATTTGCCAAACCCAAGATAGCCGCCGACAAATTGGCTGATTGACTTCGTTTGAACAAACTTGGATCCCTATGTCTTAAGGATGCTTTGTGCCACGTATAATTGAAATCTGCCTAGTGGTTCTTGAGAAGTCGTCGTTTAAGAAAAAGTTGACGGATGACGGATGAATGGACGATGGATGGTCGCCACGGCATAAGCTCACTTGGCCCTTCAGGCCAGGTGAGCTTCCGGCCAGATGAGGTAGCACCTGTTTTTGTTTTGTGTCTTTCAGAAGATCATTGACAAAAAATGCCCTTCCTGCCACAGATTCGTAAAAGCTACTATCGACATGACTGCACTAGGTGCAGTACGTGCAGACCGTTACTTAAATGTCATGTGTGTGTCATTGGCCATCATGACATGGGGTGTCATCTGTTTTCAGATTTTCTTCATCAGCAGGTGAAGGACCGGGCCTTCAATGAGAAGAGGAGAGTTGAAAAGGCGATCTTGTCCCGGAGTTGCTTCCCGGTTCAAGTTCGTTACCGTCTTCTTCATTTTCACCCGGTCAGAGTGTTCCCATCTCTGGGTCTGGTCCTATGGTTAGGCTACCAGTTTCTTTTCAGCCTTAACCCAGAGACGGATCCCATAGGTCCGGCGCTGAGGATTACCTCGCCTGTGGACCTGGGAGCGAAAGCCATGGCCTCGGGCATCTGCTTATCGGGCGCCTTAGAGCAGCCAAAGGCTCCAGGTAGCAGCGCCTCTTGTGATATCTCTCCAGCCCAGGCCGCGTTTTATCCCTTTTCAATCTTGGCCGCTAATCTTTCTGGGCAGGAAGTATAGAACACTCTGTTGTGGCCTGCCGATGAGCCGATGGCCATGGAACCAGAAATCAATCTGCCCCCTCTGGGGTGCACGGGTAACCGTTTCTGTGGGGCTACTTCTTCGGGAGTAGGTTTCACGGCTCAATGGCTAGGCCAGCTCAGAGCCGATGGCCGGCCATACTGTATCTCTCAGCTTGCTGAGAGATACACTAAAGAATGTCCGGAGTATGATGTCATGTCTTTAGCCCATCATGCCGCCATGGATCCGGCTCCTGGTGTAGCCACGGCACAAGTCATGCCAGCCCTTGCGGGTCCGTATGGCTTCACTGGCCATCCACAGTTTTCACCAGCTCTGGCCATTACTCTACCAGTGTGTTGAGGATGACGAAGGCCCAAGGCATTCACAGGTGGCCACTGAAGATGACAGGCTTTACCCCTGCCAATGGCTGGTAGGCGTCAAGCCGGAACTCCAGGTGGATCTACCGGCTACCCAATGAGACCAGCACCCTTGGTTGATGGGTAAGCCAGTGACAAGCACCACACCATCTCTCCTGTATGCTGAACATATCCACTGTTCCGTATGGCACCTCTCACCGCCAGTGGCGAAGATGAGATCACGTTACAATAGATCAGTCCTATGTTTGGTGATGGTTATCTTTGGTCACGGTTTTTATTACTAATATGGTGATGGTTTATGTATTTATATGGTTCCATCAGAGTATATACGAAATGAAATTTTTCTCTTACAGTATGTTAGCACGAATACATAGCGAGCGTCCAGGGTATTGAGGTCATTAATGCAGCGGTGCAGGAGAAGACCCACCCATCCACCCAAGGGCCGACCAGGGCAGAGAGTAAGATGAACACTGAGATGGTTTGGGAGACAGTGAAGCACCATACATGTAGATTTATTAAAATCCAATTAAAACATGTGGCACCTAAGAGCCCAGATACCAGTCAGCATCTTGGATACAAGAGGCCCAAGGACCTTTGGCACTCACCTGGCCCATTGGCATTTAAACCATTGGCATTTATATAGACGTGATGGATGATTTTCGGAAAATCCAAGATGACCACCAAAAAATTGCCCAATCAAGACTCTCGTTTAATATGTTGAAGCCTACATGTACCATCATAGGATATTGGAAATCATCATAAGTTTTGTTGAAATCAGATTATTGATTGAAGGAAGGAGTACCGTTTTTAAATGGTTCCGGAAAAATTTCAGAAAATCAGAGATTTCTGCCAAAACAATGACCTATCGAAATTCCAAATAAAATTAAATATGTGTGTGTAGCCAAAATTGGTTGAAATTTCTCAAGCAATTAATGAGGAGTAGCATTTTATAAGAATTCCCATTTATCGGAAAACCCAAGATGGCCACCATCAAAATCAAGCCATCAAACTTCTGTATACAAGTTCTGACGCATAGGGGCCTAGGGTTCTTCCAGCTGAGTTTGGTTTAAATTGGCCAAGCGATTAACCATTAGCACACTTATGTCAATACTCTATCTTTTACGGTGCCAATAGCATAGAAACTAGTGTACATTTTTCAACAATTTTAGTGGAATAGGTAATGAGGATTAGCGTTTTAAACGATTTCCCGCAATTTTTTCGGAAATTTCAAGATGACCACCGAAAAAATTGAAAAATCTAAATTCTGTATACAACTTCTGAAGCCTACCCCTATAGGGTCCTTCCAGCCAAATTAGATTGAAATCCGCCAATTGGTTAATAAGGAGTAGCGTTTTTAAGCAACGGTTGATGGACGGATGGATGACGGACAAGTGATGGACGGTCGCCATCCCATAAGCTCACTTGGCCATTCTGGCCAGGTGAACTAATAATGTCGTGCATTCAGAACATTTGATTAGTTTTATATTCTATGCAGTACTACTGTCAGGACAGTGCGGAGCAGTAGAAAACTCCAGGGATCTGTGAATTTTCTGGTTTACAGTAATATGCTTCATATGGATCTCGATTAAAAGAGCTCAACAAACGGAGCATAATAACCCACCATGATGACAAATGATTGAAATGCTAGGTGATGTTGGAAATTTATCCTAACAAACTTCTTTAATTTTGCGTGATTACATGTACCATTTTCCATGATCTACATGTATATGTATGATAAAAAATGCTGATTTTCCATGACTTTCCAGGCTTGCAATTTTAATTTTCAGATTCCATGACTTTCCATGACCAGTACGAAACTTGAAACTGCATGACCATGCCCTAGAGTCTGTACCAGCTGTGAAATCCAATGTATCTTGGGCTAACAATCACCCATGACCTTTTAACCAATACCTCATTGAAAGAAAGCTCCCACAAGACTGGAACAAGAGCCATCAGACGATGGCATATCCCTGGGCCCCAAATATCTCACTATTAGGGGAACGTGACTTGGCTGCAGATAAGCACAAATCAGGATTTAACATATCATTAATAGGAGATAAACTCTCTTTACCTATTCCATGTTTCCTGCTATGAACATTTATATGCAGGCAACAAAGATGGTATCGTCATATAATATATGATTCTTCCTTTAAAAACTTACAGCCCAGTAATTTTTTTCATTTCTTCCCGGATATACTAGTTCACAAAAATACCATAACCCAAAGCATACGTACATGTAGTAATGTATTTTGTTGATGCATGTACTTAGCATATTAATACATACATTTGTAAATGCACTCAACAAATAGTAACCACTCAAATTCTATTCTATTCAAGTAACCATTAATAAATTAAAATTTGTTTTTATCATTGAACATTGAAGGCTCAGTAAACAGCTAATGCAAATGTCTATAAGATACATGTATCTGCATAAGTCTTCATTCATCATAGCCATATTAAAATAAAATACTTCAGGTGTTAAATAAGCAAACACTAGTAGTTGCATTGACAAGAAGTGATTTGCAGAGATACATGTACAGTTCCGGTAGGTAGACAGACAGATATTGTGAAGAGACAGATCATGCACATCTTCAGTTGTTAAAGGTAACATTTACCAAATTTCAAAACAATTGCAATTAAACTGTGTGAGTTGCGTTGACAAGATATGATTGTCAGAGATGGATGGACCGACAGACTGACATGCATTCTATACAGACGCATGGATGTACAGGAATACGGATAGCCCATCTTCAAGTGGTAATGAGAACCCTTACCGAGTTTCAAAAGAATCAGAATCATAGCTAAATTGTAGGAGGAGTTGTTTTGATAAGAAATGATTGGTACTGCAGTTTATGCATCAGCTTAAAGGTATTTAAAGGAAGATAACTCTGTAATGAATACTTTTCTGGCTGCGAAAAAAGCACATGCACATCTTCAGATAGCATTGACTAGATTTACCATGTTTCAAAGGAATTGTAACTAAACTATAGGAGGAGTTGCATTGACAAGGATGGACCGACAGGCAAACATACATTTTAGACAGATCACACCGATCTTCAAGAAAGGATTATAATAAATCAGCAGCAGGCAATTACAGACCAGTAAGCTGAACATCAGTAGTATGCAAAATTATGGAATACTTCATCCGAGACGCACTAAGAAAGCACATGTCCAACTTAATGTCAGACATCAACACAGTTTCCTAAATGGCCGGTCCTGCACAGCTCATAGACACACTAGATTACTGTACCAAAGCTGTTGACGACGATGATGCAGTCAATATCATCTACCTTGATTTCGCTAAGGCGGTTGACACTGTTCCACACCAAAGACTACTGAGCAAATGCCACAGCAATGGAATTAATGGCGCCCCCTCTGGGATAGATACAGCCATTCCTAAGCCACAGAAAGCAGTGAGTATCCATCAGTTGATCATGCTCCAATTGGACTCCAGTGCTAAGCGGCATTCCACAGGGCAGTGTGCTTGGACCAGTACTTTTCATCTGATTCATTAATGATATGCCAAGAGTAGTAGGAAGCATGATCAAGCTATTTGCAGATGACACCAAGCTTCACATGTACACGCGAGCTAACTCCAGAACTGACCATGATGCTCTCCAAAAAGATTTGAAAAGCTTAAAAGACTGGTCAGATACATGGCAGAGCTCATTTTAATGCAACTAAATGAAGTTATGCACCTACAGTAGGCAGATCTAACGATAAAATCCAATATAGCATGCAGGAAAGTGACCAGCCAGTTGTACTAGAGGAGCCCGTTTGTGAGAAGGACATAGGAGCGTACATAGACAATTCTCTAAAGTCCAATCAGCACACAGAAAAGTAACCAATAAGGCCACCAGATTAGTTGGCATGATCAGATGATCATTCAACTACATCTAGATCCTGGTGCATTCGTCCTGTTGTACAAGAGTCTAGTCTGGTCACAATTAGAATATGGCAATGTCGCCTGGTTAACGTTTTACAAGAAAGACATCCAACTACTGGAAAATGTTCAATGTTGAGTCACGAAATCTGTTCCATGACTCAACTGTCTCAAGCAAATCATGCCATACCAAGAGTGCCTCAAATCACTCAAACTGCCATGCCTAGTGTACAGACGTTTGCGGGGTGACCCAATAGAAGTGTACAAATATCTAGAAGATGTGTACAAAGTACATGTAGGCCACGAAGCCATTCTATGACTCGACAAAGGTGACAGGACAAGAGGACACAGCTTCAAATAGTCCAAGTCTGCTCTGACTCAACCCACCCCAGTGACAGATATTTGGACAGACTGATGGGCAGGGGAGAGTCAGAGAATTAGTATCTTCAAAAGTTGGAGAACTCCGCCACCGCTTGGTAGCGCGTCTCTTAATCGACCTTACATGTAGCTACAATATTCGACATAAACCCCGGTTATTGCTTCGTATAATTCACTTTTCCATTTGCTCGCACCTTAAATCATGTTAAATATGTCATGTATCTCACATTACATTAACTTTTTAGCTGATTGCTGACAAATTTTATCAAATTTCAAGCGAACAGCAATTGCAAAAATATTGATGACGTAGTACACAACTTTTCGCCTTGAAAATCAAGCAATTTCGCTCCGAGCAAATCCGAGCCCAGGGATGATTAAATTAAACAGGAAAGACAAGGACGGATCTAGATCGTGTCAGTTTTGTTGGTTAGATAAGATATTCATTTATATATACTGCATTCATTATTCTCATTTTACATCCCTGGGTTGTTGGGTGTGTGATGGTGGATGGGTGAGAGGGAAGTGGTCGAGTGATAGAGTGAGTGATTTAGTGCCTGAGTGATTCGGTGACTGAATGAATGAGTGAGTGGGTGTGCAGATGGTCGGTCGGTCAGTCTTCTAACCTGCAGGCCTAGTCTAACAGCCTAATACTCTACTAGCCTACAGGCCTAGTCTACCCGCTTACTAGCCTACAGTCCTAGTATACCAGCCTACTAGCTAAGAGGCCTAGTCTAGCCTATATTGTTTGCCAATAGCTCTGCCTTAGCTAGGTCTTAATTAGACATTAGCTAAGCTATGGCTAGGCCCTATCCGTGCTTGGATATGCCCATTCTAGCCTTAACTATGGTTACCTAGTCGCTACCTAAGCCTTAGCTCAGCTTGGGTAGGCCTCCCTAGGCGTAATCTATGCTTCGCTTAGTCTTACCTAGGCCTTAGCTATGCTTATGTAGGCATTAGTTAATCCTTACTTAGACCCTGCCTGGTCCTTATTTAGGCATGGCTAGGACTTAGCTAGGCCTTAACCAGGTGTGACTTAGCCATACCTAGGCATTGGCTTGGCTTGGGTAAGCCTTAGCCAGGCCAGATTAGGCATTACTTAGACCATAGCTAAGTAGTTCTCCATCCGGTTCGATTGTGTAAACACTAGTGAAGACGTTTGCTTCGTCTATATCCTCACTTGCAATTTTAGTGCCTACATCCATTTGAATCGTTAGTTCTGCTATCCCTGTCTTGACCTTTCTTTTGGCATTTACATACTTCCAGAATTGTTTGAGATTTGTTTTGGCGTTTCTGGCATTCTCTTTCTCATTTTCTCTTTTGGCTTTCCAGACCAGTGTCTTCACCTGATTTCTTACCCGTGCATACTCCTTACGTATGTATATTATTATCTTTTGATTCCATAAATTGTTGCCAACATCGATACTTCCTTCTTATCTTTGCCCGTATCTCCTCATTTAGTCCCATCTGATTACATCTGTGTGTGTTCATCCCATTCTTTATCTTAGCTTCATTAAATTCTATCATTAGGATATCAACCAGTTTGTTTGGTTCATCAGCCTCCATCTTTTTTTCCCAATCCAGGTCTACTGTAGTTCAGCACCCATTTCTTTGTACTTTCCTTTAAAGAAGTTCCATCTTACTGTCCTATTTGGAGATATCTGGCTCTGGATTTGGTATATGAACATTAGCACACTATGATCACTGGCTCTTATTTCGCTCTGGTAGTCAATCTCATCTACTATCCCATCATTAGTAAGGATAAGATCAAGTGTACGAATACCAGTCATTCCATACCCAAAGCAACCCGTACAGTCAATCCGTACCTAGCCTATTGGAGAATCCGTACCCTAGTTTTAGGTAATCCGTACCCTAAATCTGGATATTCCGTACCTAACTACCTGTATATCCCGTACCATCGTAATGGTTAATCCGTACCATAAAGTGTTCTGAACATAATTGTCAGCAATGTCTTCACATCCAATTATATTGGAAATGTGTTAAGTTATTTCTGATATGTATTGTAGGTTGAATTGGTATTAGATCGCTCAAAATTAATTAATAGCTAATTCATACCAGTTTCTGATTTTGCCAATTGCCAATTTCGTATAAAATGTATCTCTGTGAATACTGAATATTATCTCGTAATATATAGGCAATGGATTCGGCTCTAACCTATTGGATAATCCATACCCACCCACAGGATATTCTGTTCCAGGTACGGAATAGCAAATAGATGGGTACGGAATATCCAATAGGTTAGGTACGGAAAATTAAGGTGCGGTTTAATCAACATCAAGGTACGTAACGTCCAAAAATAGGGTACAGAATAACGGGTATGGATTTGCTAGGGTACAGATTGACTATATAGCACCAAGTGTATTCGGTTCATTATTGACGCTGCCTCATGCATAATCAACATGCTGGTACAAGTAACAATCTCTTATACATTCAATAAACGCTTCCGCGTCAAGATCATTTCACATTGACCAGTCCATCCAGTTAATATTTGGATAGTTGAAATCCCCTACTATCAGTATGTGTTGGAATTCTTTCTCATGCCCATCCGCACCAACATATCAGTTCAACAGGTGCAGGATCCAGCCGCCAGCGAAGACCTGCTACAGGATGCACAGCCTAACATGCAGAGGAGGACTATGTATAAGCTATCTCAGAGTTACGGCGTCGCAAAGAATTATGGCTAATGTCAAAGGTAAAAGCACATAAACAAGTCTCTTGAGTCTGACAGCTGTATGCGGTTATGAATGCCACGCTATGAATTTTTCTCCTCATACCTGCATGTTTTGTGGTGTTCTTATGTGTGAACTTCTTAGCGACAGCTTGATATGAAATCATATCAAGATATTTTTGCGGCAGAATTAGAAAATCAAACAATATTTACGCACATGGAGGCTGAAAACAACGAGGTCAAGTGCATTCGCCCCGGTGCCAATTCAGCCCATTTATACGCTGTTACGATTATAAGTGGATTCACACTAGTGTATTTGGACTAAATTCAGTATATAAATGTAGTTATTATATGTATTTTGAAGTACAATTACAATATGCTTATTTGTAAGTCTATGTAATGTCAGCGATTATGAGAGACCGACGGTATAGACCTACAAACATACACCAGCACATGTGTATGATACTAGTACTATGCATACTTAGGTCTTACAATTTCATTGTTCTAACATTCCCAATTTAACACTATATTAGTATCCTAAAGGCACTATTAGGCTACCTAATGTAATCATTCAATGTAAATACATGTATGTGCACATAGATTGCGCTGTTCAGCGATAAAGGAATTGTCCCAAACAGAGTATAATTATGTTTATCATATTACCCATCAATAAACATCAGTTAAACAAACGACTAAGGCAGCCAGGGCAGGCAGCCAGGGCAAACAATCAGGCAGCAAGTGTAGGCAGGCAGCCAGGGCTGGTAGTCAGTCAGGGCATGTCAGGTAATCAGACAGCCAGAGCATGGGAGGTAGGCAGCAAGGGCATGACATGGCATGGCAGGCAGCGAGGGCAGGGCACACAATAAGGCAGCAAGGGCAGGGCAATCAGGCAGCCAGGGGAGGCAGGCAGGCAATCAGGCAGCCATGGGAGGGCAGGCAGGCAGCCAACCAATCAGGGCTAGCAGTCAGTCAGGGCATGGCAGGTAATCAGACAGCCAGAGCAGGGCCGGCAGTAAGCAATGGCATGGCAGGCATCCAGGGGAGGACAGGAAGGCAGGCAGCCAGAGCAGGGCAGGCAAGCAGCCAGGACAGGCAGTCAGTCAGGGCATGATAGGCATCGAGGGCAGGCAGCCAGGACAGGCAATCAGGCAGTGCTCAAGGCACGCAGCCAATCAGGAAAATAGGCAGCCAGAGCAGGGCAGACAGGCAATCATGCGACCAGTTAGTTGGCAGGGTTGGGGTCGAGTACAGGCAGCTTGTACCGAGGCTGAGTACAAGTACATGCACTTTTTTTAGCAATTGTACTGAGGCTGAGTATGAGTACATTGTAAATGTACTTGAGTACGGGTACAAGTACATGTTAATACCAAAATGCCATACAAGGTGACTATGGAGGGGATGGGCGAGAACAGCCATACTATAATATTACCCTGTGCTTGCTATATGGGGGGGGGGGGGGGGAGTTGCTGTGAATTCCATAAATATATGTGTACATGTAGATATAAAATATGGCTTCTGTAGTGGTGTTTCCCTCTATTTATTTACTAAACAAAGGTACAGTGTTGAATATTTTGGATATACATGTAATCGGACTGAACGGTGTTGCTACCATGGGCGGCATTAGCTCCCAGCCAAATCAGTGTCAAAACATTTCACAGAATATTTACTAATGTTATTAACAATACAGAGAAAATGACAAAACAAGAAATAACCAGTTGAGTATTTAAAAAATAGTTTGATTGGCAGTTGCTCCTACATGTAACTTAGGCAGAAATTATTTCCAGTCAAATTCTTTTCAAAATATTTAACAGAATATTTACTTCATAAAGAATATGCCTGGCATGATTGCTATGAATGTATAAAGAAAAGGCTTCATCAGTGAAAGGCTTAAATTAGAAATAATTTATTTCAGATAAATCATGTAGTAATGTTGAATATTTTGAAACTAATTTGACTGATAAACATTACTGCTTGATGGCAGCATTCGCTTTAAGTTAAATTATTTTCGAAATTTTCAACATTTAACTTTATTCTTAAAATAGTTTATGTAATATTAACACTGATTAATCCTTTAACCCTCAAATTTGTTCAAGAAAGTTTCAATTTTCTCATAGAAATTGTCAATTTGCAGATTATCTCCTAGAAAATGGCTATTTACAGACAAAGAGATGATTTTTGAAGATTTACCAAGCCAGTTATTCCAGTGTTAAAATTTCAAAAATAGTCTTCTCTTGGTTTCCAAATTGGCATTTTCCAAAACCACTGCTGAAGGCTTTTTTCGCTGGATTGAGTGTTAAAAGGTTAAGAGTTCTCCGGGAGGTCTATAAAGCCTGAAATAATGGGCTTTGTCCAATTTCATTGTCAGGACTATCCTGCATGAATGGTATCTTATCAGTAGGCATATAATTGCCCACACCAGGTATTTGTTGATACCTACAGCAATTGTCCATTTCAACACAAACATCCAGAATTTCAATTTCAAACCCAATTAACAGCTAAGGTTTTTAATATTTTGAAATTAATTTGGCTAGAAGCAGTACTGGCTGAAGCAGAAATGGATTATAGTCAACTTATGTTAAAAATATTCAACAGTTTCCTGTATGACCGCCTTGAAATCTAGATAAAAGGGTTTCATTAGTGTCATTAGTCAAATGCTTGCTATTGTATTCCCTATAAGCATACCTACTACAGCAATTTCCCTTGTCCAGGCAAACATCCAGAATTTCAATTTTATAACTTTTCAAAACAAATTACTACATGCATGAAAACATATTACAAGGCAGATTAATTAAAAAAATTTGAGCAGATAGCACCAAGTCAGTCAAATTGTTTTCAAATGTTTACTAGATTTAACATCACCTCTCTGAGAACCAGAGCTTGGAATTTTGAATGAAAAGAATAAAGTATGCATATAATTTGTATGTAGAAAATGGATAAGTACTAGGCATGTACTCTTAAGTACTCAAAATTACAAGTACAGAGTATGTACTCGAGTACAAGTACAAGTACTTTGGAGATGCACTGAGGGTGAGTACAAGTACATGTACTCATAAAAAATGCATGAGTACTGAGTACATGCGAGTACTTGAAAATCTGTACTTGAGTACAGGCCCCAAGCCTGTAATAGTTGGTCAATCGGCCTGTCACTCACTCAGTCACTCACTCACGAACCCCCAGCCAGTTTATCAGTCACTCACTCACTCACCAAATCACCAACCCATCCAGTTTATCACTCACTCAGACTCAGTCTCTCACTCACCCACCCACCCACCCACTCGGTGTGAGTGAGTGAGTAAGTTGAGTTTTTGAGTTATTTTGAGTCAAGGCGAGTGCAAGCGAGTCAGCCCGCCCACCTGTCGGTCGGTCAGTTGTTATGGAGTAAGTCATGTACTCTGTGACGTCTGTCAATTGGTTGATCACTCACTCACTCATGCTGTGAGTTGGTAGCCCAAACCTCACCATACACGAAGCTATAGGGCCTCACCACTGTAATGGCGCATATAGATACTTAATTGATTGGCCGAACGATCGCATGGTTGGCTGTAATTGAATTGAATTGAATCCAACTATTGGGATTGATTGCTTCATTTCTGAATGTAAAAGCTATGTGATTATTGCTAAGCGAAGGCACACAAAGCGGTTTGTTTATGTGCTTTGATCTTTGACCTGACGTTTGCTGCACATGCGCATTCGGAACTCCGAGATAGCTTATTATGTAACAATGATGAAAAGCAGATTTAAGATTTGTGGTTAACGAAAACCGGTGTTATTATCGAAATACGTTAGTATAATTAGAGATGAATCTTTAGCAACTAAACCAACTCTTCATACATACGATTAACAATTACCTTTTCAACCAGCAATCCCTATGATGTCACACAGAGACGGATTTGATGATTTATAATTTTATAACGTATTCTTTTTCTTGTTCCGTTATTGTGTTAGGATATTCCTCATGTACATAGGAGCTGCATTCATAAGAACTGGAGGTAAATCGATCAATTCAATTCAATTCAAATATTTTTGATTTTATAGTAGTATTTCACATTTATATTACAAAGGACAGGTAGTCCATCAAAGGCAAAGCCTATGTGGTGATGGACCCCTAACATATATTAGACAAAGAGACATTACAACATTAAATTACTGTACATATTACAAATAACACCATTACAATACTACACGTAACGCACACAAAAAACATAAGATTCAAGATTCCAGATTCAATATTATTTATTTGCTTCTTGGATACCAATTTACATATTTTCAATACAGGTTGTCTGCCGAAGGCATTGCCTATGGTGGTGGCGGACACCTAACATTAAACATACGTATACAATTACACACACAGCGTATAGCATAGGATGTGAGACATACTTGTGAGTGTACAGATACGGTAGTGAGCTAAGTAGACATAGAAAAAAGAACAAACGATACAATACATCTATGTTTTTCCTTTTAGTTATTGAGATTGGAGATTTGTGGGTTGGGGTGGGTGGGGGGGGGGGAGGAAGGGGGATGGTGGTCATGCATGCTAATTAGCCCCAGCTCAACCCATAGGTTGCTATTTAGTAGTAGCACTCGTTGAGGTGCGTCAGATTGAAGGAAGCAGTAGTGACGATAGCTGTAATAGTGCATTATGATGTAGCAGCAGCAGCAGCGGCGGCGGCGGCAGTAGTAGTAGTAGTAGTAGTAGTAGTAGTAGTAGTAGTAGTAGTAGTAGTAGTAGTAGTAGTGGGTGGTTGTTATGATAGTAGCTATTGCAATGATACAGGAAGTGTGTGATCTTAGTTAACTTGGCATTGTGTTTTCTAGATCTAGTATGTATTGAGTATGCTAGTTTTAATTATGTCTTTGTATGATTTTAATGTTAGTATTTTTTCGTGTGTGTGTTTATCTATATTATTCCATGCTTTGACGACACCAACTGAAATTCTAAATTTCGCTGTGTCTGTTCGTGTGTATCTAATGTGGAGATCATGTTTGTTCCTAGTGTTATATGTGTGGATTTCGATGTTGTTTGGAAAGCTGTGGGTTATAGATTTAGGTAGTATTTTGTGATGAAAGGCTCTGGAAATGTTGATCATCTGTGACTTGCCTATGTCTGTGAGTTTAAGAAGTTTTTATGTTTTGAAGATGTTTTGACCCTTGCTGTTTTTGAGAACATTTGAATGCATTTTTTCTGCATGCTTTGCAATTTTGTTAATTTGGTTTTTTGTGTGTTAGTCCAGATGGCATTGCAGTATGTGAGGTGTGGTAGGATCAGTGTGGAATACAGGGTTTTAATGGTAGCTTGTGATAGGTATGGCTTTAGTCTTTGAATGACCCCCATGCCTCTTGCTACTTTAGCTGTGACTACATCAATTTGTTTGCCCCAGGTCAGGTTCTTGTCTAAACTCCTAAGAATTTAGCAAAAGGAGCTTCTTTAATTTAGCATGTAGTTTGTTTTATCAACATTTACTGATAGCTTGTTTACTTTGAACCAGTTAATAACTTCTTCCAATTCTTTATTTACTCTTTCTTATAATATATGGCAGAGCAAATGGCATTGGTGTCATCGGCAAACAGTATTAGTGACAAATTGTGGCAAATTTTGGGCAAGTCATTCATATAGAGTAAAAACAGCAGACGGCCAAGAATTGACCCCTGAGGAACATCACAAGTTAAATTCCTGTTTTCAGAGCAGGTTGCACTAAATAGCATGCATTGTGTTCTATCAGTTAAATAGCTCTGAAACCAGGCATGTGCACATCCTCGGATTCCGTAATAGGCAAGTTTTCCTAATAATATATTGTGATTGATAGTATCAAAAGCTTTGAAAGGTCCAAGAAGATGCCCAGTATATGTTCTTTCTTTTCAATTGATTCAATTATTTTTTCTGTCATTTCAACTAGTGCGAGCATTGTTGAGTGTTTCTGGCGGAATCCATACTGTGAAGCGTATAAAATTTCCTTTTTTTTCTAGATAACTGATTAATCTATTATACATTGATCGCTCCATTAATTTAGAGAAAAGTGGAAGTATTGAGACAGGCCTGTAACTTATGAAGTTGGACGAGTCTTTTGCTTTATATATTGGAGTGACACATGCAGATTTTAGTTTTGATGGAAATTTGCCTTGTACTAATGATTGATTGCAGATATGGTTGAGTGGCGTTAGTAAATCAAATATGCAGTGTCCAAATATGCTCCATTTAAACCCATCTACACCGGCACTTTTCGCAGGATTAAGTGAATTAAGTATAGTGAAGATGTCTTCATTGTTAACATGATAAGCAAAAAATGAAGAGGATTGATAAGCAGAAATATCTGTGAGGTAATCACTGTATATAATTCCTGATGTAGACATGATTTTCTTTGAGAGATCTGGACCTATGTTAACAAAATACTGATTGAAACCGTTTGCAATTTCATTGTTATCCATGATTACCTTATTATTGTAGAGAAACTGGGTCTGTTGTGCTTTTCTATTGTTTTTATGCAAAAGTGATTTTATGATTTTCCATGTTTCATTTATATCATTTTTGGATTGCTCAAATTTATTCTGATAATAGTTCTTTTTTGATGTTTTTATTAATTGATCCAACTTATTTCTATATTTTTAAAACTTTGTCTCTTTATACTTTGTTTGACATTTTACAAATGTCAAACAAAGTTGCTGTTTTTTATGACAGGCAGATATCAATCCTCTTGTCAGCCATGGTTTAGTAGGGTTGTGCTTGAATAATTTCATGGGGAAACTGTGCTCAAATATGTTAGTGCATATGTTGTGGAGCTTGGAGTAGGTTTCATCACATGACTCTATATCTATCACTTCGTTCCAGTCTACCTCAGACATGGCCTTTTTAAATTTGTTCAATGTTGACCTGATTCATTTCTCTGCACTTAATTTTTTCATTTTAAATGGTCTACTGTAGTTTGACTGTTTTTCGAGGATACAAATTGGTAGGTGATCTGATGTGTCTGTTACGAAAATTCCTGAATGTGTTTTGTTGATGAAACTGATATTATTACTGAATATATTATCAATAGTTCTAGCAGAACTCTCAGTAATTCTGGTCGGCTTAGTTATCTTACTTAAGTTACTAGTAGTTAATTATAATAATATGAGAAAATGTGGATTTTTTCCACTTGCACCCACAGTACATATGTACTATTTTTAAATTTTTAACATTTAGTGCTAGAAGATCTGCAGTTTTAAGTTGCTAAAGGTAATGGAGAGAGGGTTGGGGAGGTGGGGGTGTGTGTGTGAAGGGGCGTTCATCAAGCTTAAAGACAGTAATCCAGTATGTGATGCATTATTATTATTATTATTATTATTATTATTGATACTAATATATATATATATATATATATATATATATATATATATATATATATATATATATATATATATATATATATATATATATATATATATATATATATATATATATATATATATATATATATATATTAGTGTATGATGAGCCATAATGTATGATGAGCCATGGTGGTAGTGATCTTCCTAAAATTAATGAGATTGGTAAATCCATCAGACTTCCACAGCCATACTCCCTCCTCATGTGTTCTTCTAAAGTGGTCTACCTATGGGTGATTAACCCTTTCCCTGATGAGTATCCTATATCTCGCTCAAGTCCAGAGGCAACAATTTCTGAAAATTGTTGAATATTTTGAAATTACTCCGACTGGAAGCTGACAGACGAACAATACTGTGTTGTGTGTTGTGTGAGTGTGTCTTCATTATTCTTGAAGAGGTTTAATAAGGGGGTTGGTAAATTATTGTTATAGAAGTCTCTGAGGACGGAGTATAGTTGGAGCTTTCCTATATCTTCAAGCTTCAATAGTTTTTCTGTTTTAAAACATTTTGACCCGCTGTTGGTTGTGAAAATATCTTTATAGCATTTTCTAAGTGTCTTTAATTTTGTTAGTTTTGATGAGTAAGTGTTAGTCCAAATAGTGTTGCAGTATGTGATTTGCGGTAATATTAACGTGCTATATAGCATTTTTATAAGGTGCTTTGGTAAGTAGCTTTTTAGTCGACGCATAATACCAATGTTCTTTGCAACCTTTGATGTTACAATTTGTATATGTTTCTCCCATGTGAGTTTCTTGTCCAAATATACACCTAAGAATTTTGCAAATTGTGCTTCACATATTTCTTGATTATCTACATAAAATTTAGGGAGATCAGTACTTTTCATTTTTTAAATTTGTGAATAAGAAGAAATTTGTTTTTGCAACATTGAGCGATAATTTGTTAACCTTAAACCAATGAATTACTTTTCTATTTCTTCACTTATGTTTTTGTATAACGTATCAATGTTTTTATGGCTCCAAAAAGCATTGGTATCGTCTGCAAAGAATATTAATGACAAGTGTTTGCAAACATTTGGTAGGCCATTCATATAGAGTAAGAACAACAGTGGGACAAGAATTGAACCCTGAGGAACACCACAGACTATTTCTCCACTCTTAGATAGGACTCTATTATACTCGATATATTGTGTTCTACTGGATAGGTAGCTTTTTATCCAGTCCAGTGCAATGCCTCGTATTCCGTAGTCTGAGAGTTTTTCTGTTAAAATGTTATGGTCTATTGTATCGAATGCTTTAGATAAATCTATAACAATTCCAAGAATATGTTCTTTTTTGTCCAATGTATTTATTATCTTTTCCATAATATCTATAAGATCTAACATTGTGGAGTGTTTTTCCCGAAAACTGTATTGTGACTGGTAAAGGATCGAGTTTTTATTTAAGTAATTGGTTAGCCTGTTATAATAGAGTCTTTCCAAGAGCTTCGAGAACAGTGGTAGTACTGAGACTGGCCGATAGTTAGTGAAGTCAGAGGAGTCTTTTGCTTTGTAAATTGGGGTTACACATGCAGTTTTGAGTCGTGACGTAGAGATGCCTTGTATTAGTGATAGGTTGCAAATGTGATTTAGTGTAGTCATTATATCTTGCATGCAACTTTTGAATACCGCCCACTTAAATTTATCAATTCCTGCACTTTTGTTCGGATTAATTTGCATTAGTATCTTTGAGATCTCCTCTGGGTCAGTAGGGTTTAGAAAGATTGAGGATTGATAATTGCCTAACAGATAATCTCGCATGCTAGTACTTGCATTGGTCTGAATTTTCTTGGATAGTTCTGTCCCAATGTTAATAAAATATTCATTAAACTTGTCAGCAGTTTTTTGAATATCAGTAATGACTTTGTTGTTGTATACAAATTTGGATCCTTCTGTTTTACAGTTCTGTTTATTCAGCAGTGCCTCTATCAGTTTCCAAGTCTTCTTTATATCATTTTTATGCTCTGTGAATTGACCTTGGAAGTAATTTGTTTTTGCATTTCGCAGAATTTGATTTAATTTGTTTTGATATTTCTTAAATTTCATTTCATTGAATTTAGTAGGAAATTTGATATAATTTAGGTATAGACTGTTTTTCTTATGGCAGGCAGTGATCAAACCCCGCGTCAGCCAAGGTTTAGTCAAGTTAGTTTTGAATCTTTTAACAGTTTTGAGTGGGAAACAGTGCTCATAGACGTCTGTGCATAAAGCGTGGAAAGCGTTGTTGGCATCGTCGCATGAATCACATTGGATTATGATGCTCCAATCAATTGTGGCCATTTTGCTTTTGAATTCATCAACACTTTCTTCCTAAAATCTCTGCTTGTTATGGTTTCCTCCCTTGGTGGCTTTTTGCCTCATTTTATTTCGTTCAATATAATATATCGGCAGATGGTCCGAGATATCTGTAACGAAAACTCCCTGGAGGTTTTTACAATCTGCCAGACAATTTGTGAAGATGTTGTCAATGAGGGAAGCTTTGTATTCAGTAATTCGTGTTGATTTCGTGATTAATGGGTAGAAACTGAATGTGTTCAACAAATTTATGAAATTTTGGGTCTAGAAACAGTTTTCTTTCAAAAGGTCAATGTTGTAATCACCCATAAGTATCCAATTTTGTTCTGATTTTGTATGGATTGTAGAATTTTGTTTAATGTTTCTATGAATTTCTCATTGTCGCTTCCTGGAGGTCTATAAATTACACCAACAACTTTATTTTTTACTTTATCTGAAGTAGTTTCGACGAAAATAGTTTCAATGTGGTCTTCTATCATTGACAAGTCTTCTCGTATTGTGTACTTCACACTTTCTTTTATGTAGATGCCTACTCCGCGTCCAGTTTTAGTAGATCTGTGGTTTTCAACAAAAGTGTAATTAGGGATATGAATTAGATTAACCGGTGAGATTGGTTTCAGCCATGTCTCAGAGATACCTATAATGTTAAATTCATTAGAGTTAATGTCAAGGAAAGTTGTTAGTTTGTCGATGTTCCTCAGGAGTGATCGAATATTGAGATGTAGGAGTGAAAGTTTCTGTGCTTTTGACAATTAGATCATTGAATTCTTTTGGCAAGACATATTCGCAGTCTGGTGAAGGTAATTTGACTTCTTCATTGTCATAGTCGTTATCCGGTATACTTGGTTGGTAGAATGTGTTTAGTTTAAATGGGTTAAAGACTGCATCAAGCAGGAGATTATAATTCATGTGATCATGATCACTGTTTAGATCATGGATATTTAACATGAAGTTTGATTGCCCATCGTAGTGATTAAAGGGGATCAACTCTCTATTGCATGTAATACACTGCCATGGGTCATCTGCATCCTCTAGGACTCTGTAGTGACATAGCGTAAGCTTAGAACAAGTTAGACGTATCAAGTTATCACATAGATCACATTTGATGGCATATTGATTTCTTTTTACATGCTTCTTGCACGATGAACAGGGAAACTTAATGGGCATGTGGGAGGGGTGGGAAGTAAATTCCAATAGTCGTTTAGACTGCAGTTCTGTTGTCTTTTTTCCACTGGTGTAAGTGGCTACCTGAGTAAAAAGGATCTGCCTCAAAATGGCTTTTAAAAAAAATGATATGACAGTTGATTAATTATTTGGTAATTATAGATATAAATGAATCTAAAATATATTGAATATGTTATTAAACATGTTGAAAATGGTTAAGAAAAGGTATGCAGACTTCTTAGAAACAACAGGGTATATATACATGCATAAACGTAAATCAGTGAGGAAAGTAACTGTTATATTATGCCACAACGAAAGGTGATTCAGTAGACAGCTAAAGGAGACATAATAAAACAAGCATTCTGTAAGTATTGCATAATTATGTCCCCTACCAGGTGAGATAAATCTGCAATTTTGCAGCAATGTCTGTGAGACGTGAACTTGATCTGTAACTATTCATACTAAAGCAATGTACTTAGTTTCAGTCGACTATGTCGAAGCATCTCTGGAACAAAATTCTGGAAGACTGATATTTTCGTATTTCATAAGTAAAAAAAGGGGGATAACTCTGTCAGATTGTGACGAAACCTGTGAAAACGTGAACTTGATCTGTAACTACTCATACTAAAGTACTATGTAACAAGCTTCAGTTGGATATGTTGGAGCATCTCGGTGAAAAAGCCCGCAGATGGGACAGACAGAGAGCAGGCCTATAGTGGAGAACATGAGTTGCAGCAATATTCAGAAATATGCAAGATAGCAGTGCTCAATGTTAAAAACATAAAAGGAAACTACGCCTTCACAGAAAATCCATGTCAACAGGAAAATCTAGATGTGCTAGTTGCTGCTACTATGTTGTGATCCCGCTGTTTATCTGGGTAATACTAAACTGGTTAGACACACCGTCTCCGGTTAGGTTTTTTTCTGGTTATCAATCATAATCTATATCCTGTAAGAAGGCCTATCAGCCTGCTATGACAGGTTGTGTGAGGTTTTTAAATTTTAACTGAGGCTATTAGTGTACCATTTTTAATAGTTGGTCTGATACCAATCGGGCTTTATATCGGCTGCGAGGTAATCATCGTATAACGGTTGAGTCTTCCATAACTTATCCAGCGTAGATTCAAAAGATAATATTGTTTGGGCTTCAACTCCGTGCTGTGGTAGGCTATTCCATAAGTCTATAACTCGATGTTTGAAAGAGTATTTTTGCAAGTCGAGTCTTGCTCTTAGTTTGTATAACTTTAGACTATGACCCCTAGTTATACGATTTTCTCTTAGCCGAAAAAATTCACAGATTTCTGGATCTTTTTTTTTAGTTAAAATTTTGTGGGTGTCTATCATATCCCAACCTTTTCTTTGATATGCCAAAGTTGGTAAATTGAGTATTTTAAGTCTGGCTACATAGCTTAGGTATGATAGGCCTGGTACTACTTTAGTTAAACTGTCACTGTACGTTTTCCAGAAGGTCTATATGTTTTCTATAATGAGGACTCCATGCCTGGTTTTCATTTTCGACATGAGGTCTTACCAATGATAGGTAAAGTGTTTGGAACAATTTTATGTGTAAATTCACAAATGTGCGCTGGATAATTCCCATGATTACATTGGCCTTGTTAACCTTATCAACAATGTGTTTTTCAAAGGTCAACTTATCATCAATGATAACACCAATATCTATTTGAGTGTTAGTGAATTCTATAGGTGTGCCATCTTTTACTAATCTATTGATAGTTACTGAATTTATTTCTGGACAAGACAGTTTCTCAACTTTCGGTAATACGCCATCAGGTTCTATGATAAATACAGATGAGAAAAAATGTCATAAAGTCCCAGCTTTGTCTACATCTGTAGAAGTAAGCACAACTTTGTGGACAGGTTCAGACTGGTCCACCTTTTCCTTTCTGCCTGGTTGCTTTGAAAAGAGAGTTCAGGTCTAGAGTGGTGTACGCTATGGCACAGCCATCGTGATGCAGATTCAATGGCTTCACGTACAGAAGGATTGGTCTGATTTGTGAATTCTAGTTGTAGCTCTTCTTTGCTAGGATCGAGCGTCAGACTGAGGAGCAAGTCATCATTGGTTTTGCTTTCGAGAAGGCTTTCTATATGTTTTCTGTAGCATGTTGCACTAGGATACGCATTTGTGCAGCGAAACAGGTAGTGATCTCTCTTTTCCGGCTCTGAGTGGCATAGTGGGCATATATCAGATTCACAACCATTGGTGAATCTCTTTCTTGCACTTTGGAGGGTATAAGTTCCAGTGAGGAGTTTCGCTTTAATGGTAGCTCGTTAGACATCTCGTATATTGACTGTTATGGTGCATATGTTGTGTGTTACTCCAATCTTACAGTTGTCCATATTCAGAGAGGATTTAGTGTGTGCCTCTTCCTGTAAAGTATTGGTCCAAAAGGAGTTGATACTTGAGCGTACTCTTGTGGTCCAAGCTGCCTTGTTTATAGGACTCTCCAGGAACATTAATGGGCTACCAAGGTCATACTTTTCAAACAACATTGCAACTATGCAGAACCAACTCTTCTCTGTTCGACGATTGCCTATCAGCTTTTTATGTGCTAGGTTTGCGATGGTAGAACCTTTGGTATGGGCAATAGCAGCAAACAGTGTGAGGCGCCACACGTCAATCTCAATCTCGAAGGGTTTGGCACTGAGAAAAAGGTATACCGCCGAACTTGCACATGATTTTGGGAGATGCTGGATATATCGAAACGTCATTCAGTGGCATAGCTTCAGGGCTTTTAGTTCATTCTGATTTATCCACAGTGACTCTTACCCATTGACATGTCATGAGCCTTCGACACAATTTAGCGCTCAAAGATCCTAGATGTACTACGCCAGGCCAATTGCAATGAAGATGAGCTACGGCTAGTGAGACTACTGCTTACAGACAAGAAGCTGAGAACATGAGTCAAGTCAATGAAGTCTGTAGAGTTTGAGACATCAATCGGCTCCCCACCCGGAGATGGTCTATCCTCTATGCTTTTCACCCGTTCCCGTGCCACTGTATTGAAATCCGTGCAGGAAAATTCCACAAGACCACACACCCCTCCTCCCCCTCCCCGTGTCAATACTAGGCATGCCGCTAGAGATGGAATATGCCGACGATGTGGACTTCATAGACGAGGAAAGGAAACCCCTTGACGAACTTCTCCCAATAACTGCAAGCAAACTAGAAATTGAGAAACTTTTTATGAATGCATCCAAAACAGAGTTCACCCACATATACCTATCTACAAAGCATAAAGCTAAAGAAAATGACGATCCATTCAGTGGCGGCGAACCATGGAGGAAAAGTAAAATCCTGGGCTCACTCCTTTGCAGTACTGCTGACATTGTTGCAGGCTGTATCATGAGGAACATAGCATTCCAGTCCTTCTGGAATCTATGGATTCGTAGATCAAAGATGCCCTTGATAAAAAAGACTACATGTATACAATACAACCTGCGTCTCCTTGATGATTTATAACTATAACAGCTGAGCAGCTCCAAAGGCAGCTCTAGACAAACTCAACGCCTGCCACCGCAAACACCTACGCACCATCACTGGACACCGATGGCCAGACAGCATAATTTCCAATGATGCACTATACAAGATGTGTAATAGGTCGCCGCTGTCTATAAAAGTCGCCCAGCAAAAATGGTCCATGTTTGACCATGTCCTAATGATGCCAGAAGACACACAGAGAGCCTTGGAATTCGCCATAATCGGAGCCAGCAAATACAGAGTCATGAGAGGACGTCATTGCATAAATTTGCTAAGCGTGCTACGAGGTGACCTCAAGAAAACAGGATTGGGTACACTCAAGTCAAGAATGGACCTGAGGAAGCTAAGTATTTTGGGCGAGGACAAGACACAGTGACAAAAGTGAAGAAGGACTGATTGCAGCTGTTGGATGTTTCTACTACTACAGCCGCAGAATACAGTTATCATAATACTCAAAGCTGTGTGCATGGTGTAGCATGGATTGGCTGGATGGGTACAGACCGTCCCAGCTCAGCTCAAAATATTACTGGGACGTCGTAAACGTGTCTATGTACTAAATGAATGGAGATGATCCCTATTACGTGATAGCATCCTCACCCTTTCTATCTGTACGCTGATTGGTTACTGATCACCCGCTGATTTGCTGGGCGTCCTGCCTATGACGTCACGAGTAGTATAAAATGAGCGAAAACACTTCGGCGAGAAAGAACAAGTGGCAGGTTGTGTGGCCAGAGAAGTGCAAGACGTGAGCAGCTGCTTACTGACTGTGGCTCCCTGTTACCCACAGCAGATTTCAGTTCTTAGTCTCTGGCCCGCAATCAGAACATCCGCACCTAAGTATTTGTAAGCATTCGGACGGCCATCTGGGGCAACTAATTAAATAGAAGAGTCCCTCACTTCCAACACTTCAAAGGAGCCTTCCTGTGAATGGGCCTGGTGGCCACGATGCAATTTCTCCAGTATGTAGAACGACTGGTGAATCTTGGTGGACAACTCGTCAGATCTATACTTCCAGGTTGCTCCATTTCTGTAAATTCTGTTGAATATATGTATTGTTGTTGTAAGCTATACAAATTAAGAATCCTTGTAAATACCAACTCAACTATTATAATAACCCTTTATCCCTCATATCAGCCAAAACGGCTTCTGTAGTGGCCTTGAGAAATGTTCATTTGCAGACCAAGAGAAGACTCCTTTTGGTAATTTACCACTTGAATGACTGGCTAGGTAACCGAGCCAGTCATTCCAGTCGTAAACTTTCAAAAACAGCCTTCTCTTGGTCTGCAAATGGACATTTTCTATGAGACATAGATTTTGTAGTTCGGATCGATCGGTTAGGTGTCGGCCGTACCAGCTAAGCTGGGTACGCGCCGCCTGCCCTGGATTCGTTTCATGAACACGCCCCCTGGGTAGAGCTATAAGCGTACATGAGCCTATGAGAGAAACTTTGTCATAAAAACGACTAAGTTCATAAAAACGCGTAGCGCGCATGTCTTACCACTGCATTGACACAGTGCATATATCACGTCCAAGATAGGATAGCACGTTTAGTGTACCGAGTAGGTACAATGTAATCCTTTATAATTGCTTGTTCCCGCCGAATCTGGTATCAATCAAGACCAGAATTCGATGGGCTTCCCAAATCTGTAAACCATTTCAAAATCGGCTGAGTTATCCACGGAAAACCCCTTTGATTATCTTCAAAATATTGCCGTGACATCATAACCACATGTATCCAGAAGTTCTAGAATGTTCTAGAACATTCGTCTGCATCATTATTAGCTGCGTGCTGATTGGCTATTGCTCGGCCGATGATTGGTTGAGGCCTGCGCCTACGACGTCACGAGTAGTATAAAAGGAGATGGAATCCAGAGGTCGAGAGCATCCTCGGCCAGGGGCCTAACAGTTTGGATCTGTAAAGCATCTACGATCAGCCGAGACAGTTACTAAATAGATCACCTCAGTCTCGGTCAGCATTTTTCCCGTAGCATTGCGGCAGCCACCCAACTTAAAAGAATTTTGTAATTCCCGAACATTTGTTCGGGAGCATTTTTTGAAACTTTCGACAATATTGTTCACGACTGAATCAAGAACTGACTCTGAACACAATCTTGCGGTGAGGCTTTTCTCGGCCTGAATATGTGATTCTACGGATGTAGAGGCAGCGATGTTATTTGGTGGATAACTTGCTGGATCTGCCGGCTGCTCAAAAAAGGGGTTATTCAACCGCCCCCCACCCCCACCCACCCCCACCCCACACTGATGTCGTGTAGGTTTATTTAAACTTTTTGACCGCAGCAAGTAAACTTTGTCCGGTACGTCTTAAGAACTAACTGACGTACCCCACACTGTTAAGCTTAGTATGCATCTTCATCCGTATTCGACAACCCCCGCTGATAAATGGGTTGTTCTTAACTCTCATCCGTACCGTCGGTGTACAGGAACTTTCTTCCTAGCAGTAATGTTATTGTAGAACTTACTGACTGTTCGTTAGACATTCTTATTTCGTGATTACCGTCATGAGCTCGCTCCGCTCCTGTTCTGGACTGCATGCGGGAATCCTATTCACGGGAGCCGACATGCAGGGACTTCCCAGCTTTCAGAGAATGCGTCGACTCACGTCACACCAAAGGTGGTGTATCAATTTCAGTACCACGATAGCCCGTCATTAAGAATGGCTACCAACTATTCAGGTAACTATACTTAACATCTTTAATTAATCCACTAATTACAACGTTAATGATTATACATTATCTTTGTAAATGGTCCCGATGATTAAAAGGAACCGTAACGGTCTTAGGACTGCTAGATATAATTTCTTTATCCTTTTATAGTTATTTTTATTTTACTGTACGGTGTTTTTACTAACCACACCATAGTAGGTCCAACCAACCTGTACTATAGTTATTATTCTGATCATTTCACAATGTATTACTTGTACTGGTTAGTTTTATATATGGCAAGCAGCCATCCCATCCGTTCATATGTTTTGTTTATTTGTAGAAAACGTAGGACTGCAGTGCAGTAGGAAACACTATACAGCAACATTTATATATGCATCACTTTCTCCCGCCACCAACAATTTTTCACTGGGGTCGCTGTCCATGTTATAACTCTGTTTAGCCCAGCATGCTACCGACTAAAGGCCTGTCTATTTCGCTCAATAAGATAGATTTAATATGATTAGAGACAGTTTCTTCATCAAGAGACACATAGTGTACGCCTCTTTTCCGGTAGTTGCGAAAATTTAGCCC
Organism: Chaetoderma sp. LZ-2023a; assembly: GCA_034401795.1. Classification (NCBI taxonomy): domain Eukaryota; kingdom Metazoa; phylum Mollusca; class Caudofoveata; order Chaetodermatida; family Chaetodermatidae; genus Chaetoderma; species Chaetoderma sp. LZ-2023a. The sequence continues at coordinate 40,497,612 of CM067364.1, read as the reverse complement.
CGCACTCCGGCAAGGTTGTGTAAAATTGGCCAACATACCTATTGGGCCTCATATCTATAAGATATTGTCTCTCTTCATGTTCCACTAAGCCTTATGGCTTCTTAATTGTTTGGATGTCCCTATCCGCACTGTGGACTGATCCGACCCTGGGAAACTATTGGGGTTTCTGAGCGGCGATGGCCAGGGTGTGGTGTCACACACACCTCCCGTGTGTCTTCTGATACCTAGTAGCGCGTTATCCTTGCCAATGTAGGAAGCACTGCGAAAAACATATTATAATTATTAATTTATTTCTCATCTTCTAGGAAGTCTCCCCCGCACTGCAGTGCATAACTGGGCAACTTGCGTTTAAACCTAACATCAGGTTAAAAGTTTAGCTCCATAGGACCTGGTGACGGGCGAAATGCGCATCCCCACCGAATTCTGTAAGAATGTCTGGGCAGGATGTTAGGATCTGCCACGCCCTCACGGGAAAGACATTCACGGTGGGTATTCGTCTCTCCTAACCCCACCGCAATGATAGATCAGTCAAAAGTAACCATTGTCCTGTGACATTTTATGTGGTTATGGAGCAAGATGTCCGGATTCTCACCAAGCTCGGGGGTCTTGCAAGATAACATGTATGCCCGCTGCCTTGAGTGTTGATGTCTTAGGACATCCTCTCTCAATGACAGCCGTATCTAAAAACGCTAGGTAGGGCACCCCCATTTGCAGCCTGAACTAGTTCTTGACTTTAAAAAAACTAAATGTTAGGTTAGGCATAGAAGAAGGCCTGCATAAATAAAAGCGGCCCCTACTAATTCAGCATATTTAAAAACTACATAAGACGGTGACGTGAGAATCCCTCGGGAATCGCTCGTCCCGTCTTCATGTAAAACAGCACGCAACATTATAATTTCACTAGGTATGGCTCTCGCAAGGATTCAGTGACGACGGCCTCGCAAGGCTACTACTCCTCACCCCTCACCCCAAAATAGCATCAGAAGTAATGCCCGCATGGGGCACATAGCTTTTCGCCACTATAAAAGATAACTTTCTTTCCTTTCAGCTTAGAGGTATAATAACTTATATTAAGTTAATTAGTGATCTCGTATTCGGGAGTCTCCTTTGCGGGGATACCTCTGCGGACCTACGAGTCTGTGTGGTACCTCCGGGAGCCCCACGTTTAAAAGTTCATCAGGCTGTCTCTATGTCTTGCATTTTCGTATGGCCATTTTTATCTAGCAAACTTGACAGTCTGTTTTAGGTAAATCAATTGTATAGACTTATTTAAGTTAGGTCACTAATCAAATATTGTATGTCCATAGATCACGAAATTGCTATGGACAGGCATACCGGTGACACAACCTCATGGGCTGATACTGTTGTGTTCAATATTTGCGACGATGGTCGCACGACCCAACCAGAATGGTTGACTTCCACCGGCCTTAGGAGCTGGTCTTTGTTACCCATAGGGCATGGGATCTGTAACCCCGAGACCGGGAACTAGCCAGCATCATCACCCGTCGTGTACATGCGACACGGCGAGCCAACACCATACACCGCAACGGCCCGACGCTACCCTGCCACCTACAATTTCTTACCAATTTCTCTCTAGCTAGTCGTAGTCTGGCAGATTTGGTTGGATTTTTTCTCGCCTGCGAAGCACGAAGCGAGACATATGTATTACTTTTCCGGCGATGGCGTCAACAATGTTAAGTTTTTGTGCTTAGTAAAACCTCTCAGAATATATTTCAGGATTAGTTAATCCTATTGTAACTAAGCTTGGCAACGTGGTTGTCTGTACTGTTAGGAAGTGATAATAATAAGGTCACAATGTCAAGGATAAAGGTCACTGTGACCTTGATACAAAGCTAAGTTTTTTCATTGCTACGTTTTTGCGGATTGGTTAATCTTATTGGAAATAAACTTATGTTTGGCAGGAAGCATCCTTAGGCTATAGAGATTCAGATTTGTTCAAACGAAGCCGGCGGCCATCTTGGATTTTAGATACTTTTTAGAAATGTCTTTAAAAATCTTCTCCGAAACCTTAAGCCTTTACATTCGGCTAATCATTTATATTGCAGAATTGGTTAGTCATATTTGAACTATATGTAAACTTGAACACCTGGTTACCTATAATGTTAAGCAGCAGCATGATAATACGGAGGTCACAAGGTCAAAGGTCAATGCCACTGTCACAAACAGGTGATGGGCGAGACATTTGATTCTGCAGAATATTTGCCCATTGTACCGTAAACTCAGAAATGGTGCTGTATATAACAGTAACTGGTTACAGTCAAATTAGCTTCAAATTAGTTAACTGTAATTGAGGCATTGAATTTTCTGGGTTGGAATGGTTAAATGTGAGATAATAAAATGTCTCTCTAAAAGTTTTCTAATATTTCCAGGTTATGAGACCAAGCTGGATCTTTTTCAACAGGGATGATCACCATCTCATTTAGACACCAAATTACCATGTCACATGTTTTGCGCCTGTGAGGTGTAAGTTGCCTTGAATTTGGTCATAATACTTATGATTGCGTTTTAAGTTAGGATATCCTGTTGTGTCATCTAGAAACAAATAAAAATCAGGATTTTCTGTTGCCTTAACAATGGTACTGTCTCTGCAGACCATGGCCACTTAATTTCAATGAGCTGTTCTGGAGAAACAGCTCCATCAGGGGATGCCCCGAGCAGACCGCTACTTGCCAACACCTGTCCTCTATGGTGCACCTTGTTACCCGTCGCCTGCTCATAAACCGTCTTCGCAGCAGATGCATGGTTTAGGCCCCATTGGATAGCATAATGAAATTTAATGTGAATACATACATATTAGTGTCTTGTTTGAACCAAGTGTGTGTGTAAGTGCATTTACGGTAAACATTGCATCATACAAACTTCTCTGCTGACCTCGGAAGAGTTTACATTGTATGTCATCAGTCTACTGCCATCCCTCGGTCTTCTTCTTTAGACGTGTTAGAGTTTAGACAAACCAATGAGATGACTTTGTCCATGTTCAGAAGCATGTTAAAATTAACTGTTACATGATTAATAGAATGGTGCATTCGTGCTTTCTTCTTGTGGATATACTCCATATAGACAATGTTACCTGATTTGGTTTCAGCAAACTATTGCATATTTGCTAGAAAATTAACAGTTATCATGACATTTGTTAAAGAACAAAAGAACTGACATTCGCAATCAGTGTCATACAATCGCAAATCCCCCGATTTTCGTCAACTTTGGCGTTCTGACCCCACCGTGGAGCCTAATATAAACAATGTCTCGCAATCCGCAATCGTATTGATAACTACCATACCTACATCCTACCCACACCCTGGGTGTGGGGCACAATGTAAATTTTGCCTTAGTCTACAATCATATTGCTAACTCACAAAACAAATATTGATTTAATTCCACCAAACAGTTTCTGAGGAGATAGCAGGATGGATGGATGAACGGAGGCGGTTATAATATCCCCTACACGCTTTTTCAAAACGTGTGGGTTTTTAAAAGCTTAGACATACCTTGCATCCTTCTGTTGTGTTGTAGGTTCCCAGAATCGTCTTGAATAATCGTCTGGCAGTCAATCTGTTTTTCCGATAAGCAAACCTAAAAAACAAGATGTCTCATTACTTACAACGGAAGAATTACATGAAGTAAAACCTTCAGATATTACAGCCTTTTGAAGTTTCATGACATTGGCTAATCTTGAGGTTTTTAGCTCATTTGAGCTGAGATCTACCAATCATGCCCCATCCAGAGTCTGTCTGGGTGGATTTTAACCAGATTTGGCCGGAAAAGATTGCCAGTCTCCAGAACCTCTATTTGTTTCGTTGGTCAATTTAATATTGGGTAAAAACAAATCTGGCTAGATGCACCATCGGTTGGTAGGCTCTAGAACTTATATGCAGAATTTTTGATTGGTCAAATTATTGGCTTAAAATCTTAGATTGTTGAAAGATTTAGTTGAAATTGCTAAAAACCTTATGGTCAAGTGAGCTATTTATTGTCCCGTCTGTTGTACACCATCGGTCTGTCAGTCAATCAACCTTTTTAAAGCAACTTCTCAAGTACCATTGGGCCGATTTAAACTATATTTGGCAGGAAGCATGGAGATCCAAGTTTGTTCAAAGGTGCGGAATCCCTGTATAGTAATCACCACGTCTGTCTGTCCGTCACAATATCTCGTAAACAGCATATTATGCAGTACCCCTTCAGATATTTCAATGAAACTTGTTGTATGTCTCAGTTATTATACACAGATGTGCCTTTTGAAGAATTCACCTTCATAGGTCCAACATTTTGGGTGAATATGGGATTTTTATGCAAAAACTGGATTTTTGACAATTTCCTCGTAAACACCATATCATACAGAATTGACAGAATCGCATTATTTAATTTAATAAAACTTGACAGTTGGCTTCTTTACAATGGGTAGATGTGTCTTTTGAAGGATTTACCTTTATAGGACAAAGATTTTGGGTGAAAATGGACTTTTTAATAGCAAAAACTCACGGTTTCTGTCAATTTTCTCATGAACACAATATCATACAGAATCACTTAAAGTAATTTAATGAAACTTGGTTTATGCCTCCCTTATGATATGCAGATGCGCCTTTTGAAGAATTCACCTTTATACAAATGTAGGTCTACGATTTTGGGTGCAAATATGTTTTTTAATGGAAACACTCATGATTTTTGTCAATTTCGTTGTTTTTTTGTTTAAAAAATTTTTTTCTTAAGAATTTGAATCATAAAATTGCTGCCTACTACATAGAGTTATTTTCAGTGATTTAGGATTGGGGGTGGCCCCTCTTAGTCAAACAACGTTTTCTAGTATTACATCAACATAGTGATCAAAATTGGACCAACCTTTTGTTGTGCTTGGTGCCATTTTTGAAACTCTCTTCTCCACAACCTCTTGTTCCTTTAACATATTCGGTCTTGTCCACTGCTTATGTTTTTCCCTGCCCTGTTTGGTATTGCTGCCATGTGGTGGCAACGGGCTTTACCAATGGGGCAGTCACATGATGCATAACGCACTTCCTGATTTTCTATACGCACCTGTTTAATAAATGATGTTTCATAGTGGCATGCACTAATTAAGGGAAATAGGGCAAGGTGCCCAATCAGTGTTCTGTGTGTGTGCGTGCGTGCGTGCGTGCGCGCGCGCGCGTGTGCGTGTGGGGGAGGGGTGGAGTGGTTGTTGTCTAAATATATGTATCTACATCTAAACTAGAATGTACAGCAAATCCCTACACGTTGTCCAACTTCTCCCCACCCCACCAACCCTGGGCCAGATCCTAATGTAAACAATACAGTGCCACACACTCCACAACCATGGCATATGACTAAGTCATATACCCAATTTGGTTTAATTTCGCCAACTTTGACTCTTAGCCTCCCACCTACCCTACATAACCCCGGTGGTTGACCCTAATGTACACATTGTATCATAATCCGCAATCATATAATAATAATATCGTTCTTTATTGAGGGTAAATCATCAACATGTGATCTTTGGTTGAATTCTGCCACCTTTGCCTAAGACACCACTCCCACGCCCACCCCCTCCCCCCCCACCCACCCCGGCCCCACACATGCACGCGCACGCACACACGCACGCACGCACACACACACACACCTCGTCCATATATAATTATGCATAGCCATGTCCATGTGTTGAAAATAAATAAAAAATATGAAAAAAGAGCATCTCTCTTTGATATGTACAGATTAAAGGTGCATATTCGCAGCAAACTGACTGAAAATTGTTTAAATTGTATAATTTTAGAGGCTTAAACTGCATGTGAGCCTTTATGTAATTAAACGAAATATATCTTACCAAATGATGATTTCATTACGTTTAAATTAATATAATTTTTTAAGTTGTGAATTTGAATTAAGGACTCCAGCCTCTATTTCAATTAAACAACTCAAAATTTTGTATTAATTTATATATGGAATTAAATCATCATATGTTAAGATTTATCTCATTTCATTGCACATAGGTCCACAGTTTAAGCCTCTAAAAGTTTACAATTTAAATAATCATATTTTCAAGCTTTCTGGTGTGAATATGCCCATTTAAATATGTTTCCGTCAATCGCCATCATCATCATCATCATCATCATCATCATCATATTAAGGGAACATAAGCACGTGGCTTGTTATTGTTTCGAGATTTTAAATAGAGCAGCAATCATGTGAATCTAATTTCCACCCACGCCTAGCGGACAACCTGGACATTCAATCCACAATGTTCTCAATTACACATGGTGGCGGATGACGTTATACAATCTCTCGGGACTTATTGCGGTGTTCCTCTCAAGTGTGGTGACATACAAACAGCAACTCAAAGCGTCAACAACGTCCTTAGTAACCGTGACGTCAATTGAAATACGTAAATCATCACCACTAACCCCTTTGCTTTAAAGCAATACTACTTTTCAATACAAATTCTTCTGACAGGTACACGGTCTGGATCCACAACTGGTACTAATTGTATGTCTTTACCACAGCATCCCGTAAAATTCGTTAAAAAATATTCAACATCTTACCTGTATAGTTTGCTGGACATTGATTAGTCAGTGAGTTTAGAGATCGTCTGTTCCAACACGTCTTTAGCGTGGGTGGAGCTTAGCTAGAGATAGGCGGGCATAGCTAAACTGGAAAGGTCCATTGCAGACTGTAAGCTCTTTACAATTGTTTAATCTTAGATTGTCACTTCATATGCTATTATATTCTGATAATGGCTCGATATAGGGCCTACTCATTCCGTCTTGTACGCGATATTTACAATAGGTTTGTTCGCGGTTGAATGGATATGAGATGTGGTGGGTGCCACTGGGTGGGATGTGAGAAAAAAATGGCGGGGAAAACAACGCTGTTTCTATTTGACAGCCAACGACACTAATTAACCCGTGATACATAGAGACGCCTCTTTCAGACGGCGATCAAAATGGTATCTTTGTGGAGAATTGATTTTAATCGAATATCCCTTTGTCTATTTACTGCGTGTTTTTATTTGAAGTCTAAATATACTATTTATTTATGGTTATTTAGAAGAAACAATATGCGTGGTCTTTCGTGAGTGGATTAGCTGCGTATATATATACGCAATACTCAATATTGGCGCATATCAATACGTTTTACGAGTGGTTAGCCAATATGAACGAAAGTAACGTTAACCTCGCTTGTTAGAGTGCTGAAAATTGTCACGTGTCAGTGTGCACGACACTATTACTATTATACCGATACATTCTACATCTTCTGGTAATCACAAGAAAACATCTTTTTATTTGTTCTATCTGATCACATCTTAAATGCAGGAAGCCTATGGCAGCTACAGCGACTATTCAAATTAGTTTCAAAATATTCAACGGCACGTTTATTAAATATTAACTACATACAATTCGTACAACAACGCTTAGCCGGTCACCAGTTATGTGTTCTTCACGAACTTATCTACGTCATTCACGTATTTGTTATTTATGACGTCATATAACGCCAGATGATGGATGGATAAACTGAAAAGGTCCATAGTTGGCATTGATCTATCAATCAATCATGCAGGATGCCAGTATCCCATTCGCGTGCCTGGATTTCTTGCGGATGGCGTTGTCACGAAGCTGGGAATGGTGACAATATACGGAACTCAAATATATGACGTCATATTCAAATACATCACTTCACTCACTCGTTGGCTGATGTCACAATTATAATGACGCGTGGTTAATTAAATTTGTTGGCAGATTCCGCATTCTATGTAGCCAGGCAGATAGATACGTCCTTTGTTGTCGGATCAGAGAGACCTTTTATCCGCATGTTTGTCATGAAAAGGATTTTCGTGTTTCGTCAGTCGGCTGTAAGGGATTAAACGCATTAAGCATAGCTCACGGAAATTGATGTCATTTCTGCGATTTTACCAGTAAGCCTTATTTCCAGAAAAGGCGGACCCGCAGCAAAGACGAACACCGCTTAATAAAAAAAAATTTCGAAATGGCTCCAAACCACATTTTGACGGCGATGTGCTCTGCGCCATTTACGGGTAGTCGCGTGATCATATTATGTATATTCTTGTGCAGTTGTGCGCCAGCGTCACCACGACAACCCATTCCTATCACAATTGGTGGCTTTGTTGAAATCGACACAACTGGAATCTATGGCGGCGGGTGAGTGTTTAGAGTGGAAATAAAACAACTTGAGGTCAATAGAATCTCGGTAGCTGCGGGTCACGGAGTTTTCAGATTTTCGGATTTGTTCGAATCTTGCAGATTATTTTTTTACAATCACCTCCAAAGTTGTGAAATTCTAGTATATTGTCATAAAATAAATAAATAAATAAATAATAATAATAATAATAATAATAATAATAATAAAAATCTTTATTTAAGGAGGGTATACATCGACAGTAATCTGATCTTCCCGAGGCCCTCACACACACACACACGCACGCACGCACGCACGCGCGCGCGCACACGCATATATATATATATATATATATATATATTTATATATATATATATATATATATATATATATATATATATATATATATATATATATATATATATATATATATATATATATAACTATTTACAAATATACAATATTATAACACAAGTAAAATGACTGTTAAATTAGATAATTAACATATTTGTTCATTTTCGATAGATATTACTAAAACAGTATTGCAGAATAATTACCTCGTCGAATGTCGATGTTTGAATCACCGTTCACTCATACATACGCGCAAGGTCGTACGCATTCATTCACACATACACACATATATAGCGATTTAGAAATATACAAAATATGCAATATTAGAACACAAGTAAAAAGGTGAAATCACATTGCGCATATATCACTATAATTTAGTAATACATTCATGTATATTTGATTTGAATGTCAGCAGGGTATAAGACTGAGTAATCGTTTCAGGCAGAGAATTCCACAGTTGCGCTGCAGTGTTTGAAGCTTTTTCTGCCATATTCCGTTTTAATCCTCGGAAGTTGTAGGTGATTGAGTGTTTTGGAACACACATGGGTAAATCATTAACATATAAAATGAACAGAAGTGGCCCTAAAACTGAGCCTTGTGGTACTCCTATATCGATGGGCAGTGGTTTGGAATTCTTTCCAGAAATTGAAACGTATTGTTGTCTGCCATTTAAATATGAAGAAAACCACTTTAATGTATTATAGCTGAATTTGTAAATACTTAATTTTTGTAATAGGATGTCATGATTGACAAGACCAACGGCCTTTTTAAAGTCAATCATAATAGAACCAATAAGGTCGCCATTATCTATCGAAAAGCGCCATCTTTCTACTATATTTAACAAAGCAGTTTCACATGAATGGTTAGGTCTGAAGCCTGATTGCGACTCCACTAATAAATTATACTTGGTTATAAATTTATAAATATGATCATGTATGCGTCTTTCAATAACCTTAGAGATAATGGGTAATGTAGAGATAGGCCTATAATTGCTAACATTGGTTTTTGAATCAGATTTAGGTAGAGGCTTTACCGTTGCACATTTCCACATTTTGGGGAATTCTCCCGTAGCTATACTTTTGTTTATAATAACTGTAATTGAGAGTGCAATTATTGATGCTGCAGCTTTGAGGAAGTGTGCGTTCAATTCATCGTAACCAGATGAGTTATTTGTTTTTAAGTTGCTAAGTTCTCTGGACACATATTCAACGGTTATATATGGAATTCGAATATTTTCTGGAACCTTATTAAAAACATGATCTGATAGTTTATCAAATGCCATTGGCCTTTGTTTTATCATGGAGTGTATCAGTTTTGACGCGATTGTACTGAAATATATATTAAAATGTTCAGATTGCATTTGTGGGTTTTGAATTTCACTTCTATTATCGTCACAAATTATTGAAGGTAATTTGTTTTCCTTGGGATTTATGTCTTTTAGAATTTTCCATATATTAGCCGGATTATTTTTGCCTGCTTCTAATTTATTTGCAAAATAATCTCGTTTAGATGCTTTAATCAACTACGCAACTCTTTGCTTTAACATTTAAAAATTCAACATGTTTCTCACGTTTTTATGATAATGCCTTTCTTTCATTGTTTTTAAAATTTCTCTATTCATCCATCCCGGTTGACACACACGTTTAACTATGCGTTCAATGACAGGAGCGTATTTATTTATAATGTTGATTTTTGCATACCATTGATCAAGCGCTTGATCAGGACTACCTAAATAACCTATAGAACGCCAATCACATACAGACAGGTCACTAAGAAACTTAGCTTCATTAAAGCTTTTGATGCTCCTGTATTTAATAAGTTGGTGCGAAATTTTTGAGTTTTGAATGGTTTACAGCGAATATTGGATAATGGTCACTTAGTGCCAATGCGCCCACATGTGACGATTAAATTTTGTTTTTATCTGTGACATACACGTGGTCAATCAGTTTGGATGTTTAGATGCATACCCTTAGTTGTGTTAAGATCTGATCCAAATCGGAACAGTAATTTCCGAAATATCGACAGATCCAGAAATTTATCCCTTCCAGATCCTGGTTTTTAATCGGGATCATGGCCAAAGTCCGGAAATACTATTGCACGGCGACTTCCGTCATTGTGTTAAACGTTGAGGTAAATAGAATCAGTAGATTTTTAGATACATCCCGGACTAAGCTGCTGTGACTGGCTAACGGTCATGCCGGTTTATTGAGTCGCTTCCCACAGCTAAAAATATCAATTGTATCAAATATCAATCCCGGCTGCCGGTTGGTCCGCGACGCCATGTATGTCCAACCTAGGCTAAGATCAGATATCTTGTAGCAGTAACCCGATCGGAAGTATCACGTGGTACTTGCGGATGCGTACTGTATACGTACATGGGGTAACAGAGTGTCATTCCCGAACGCAAAGCGTATAATCCGATTAAAATATGGCGGCTTGAAAAGAAATGTATACACTGTTACATAGTTACTGTACTCTTGTTAAAAGTCGCCATATTTGTTTACACGTATCTCCTCAAGCACAGCGATAAGGCGGACGTGTTCTCTCAGTCTAGCAGTAGCATAGCAGTAGTAGGCATCTCCTCAAAAACATATATACGGTGGGTGTGTCATACCAGTCTAGTAGCAGTAGTAAGCTACATATACAATGCTAACTGAAATTTTAGCATTTATTCCGGCCCAACTGTCAGCTAGGTGGGTTAGGCTTACCCGTCATATGATGTAAATATGTACAGTGTACATTATACATATGTCAATAAACTATACAGCCTATCCCACAAAAAGGAAAAGCAAGAAAAGGGTAAAAAGTAAAAAAAATACAAACAATAGCAAAGAACTACAACCACTATTTGCACTCTGCGCAACCAACGGTGTTGTGAAAAAAGAAGTTTGCGATCGACAATAGGCCCTGTACGGGCCTACAACGTCGCAACAGATGATGATGATGCTGCTGATGATGATGACGATGTTTACTCATGCGCACACTCTTTCCTTCGCTCGACACGGGAGTATTCAAGTCGGACAATGTGCACCACGTGATATCGTTGTCCGGATTATACTCTCGTCGTTCGGATATGTGATCGGGGTAAGCGGAGTAACTCGACAACGAATCCGAATTCAACCCTAGTTGCACTTGGGTATGCTAGTGAGGACTCAACCAGACGGGCGAGGAGTGCTGTTAGATATTTAGAAACAGACTAATTTACCAGGAAGTTGCTGCAGCCTAACTCAACAACAGTTCCCAGTCAAATTACTTGCAAAGCATTCAACATACTATATTTTGTCATAATCAAAATGCAATATCGACACAATAAGGGATTGTTTAGCAATTCCCCTCCCATTTCTAGCGAAACTCCAACCTCTTTTCATTCACATTAGAATCAATTTATATACTTTGAATCCTGAATTCCCATATCCCCCAATTATAAGGTAACTATTCAAGCAAGCTGTTGAATATTCGAAACTAAGTTGACCGAGTGCTGTTACTGCGCGGAGCAGCAACAGGGCCCAGTCAAATTAGTTTCAAAATATTCAATATAATATTTAGTAAATAGTAAAGATATACATTACGTACACTTAAGGGATTGTTTATGTTCGTGGCAGAGCTAAATACATTAGCATATATTGTGACGTCAGCCTATTTGCGAGGTAATTGTGCATGAGATCGCACACTTGAGTGACAGATCAGATTCCTCTATTGCACAATGAGACAAAATGATGCTGATAACATACTAGCGCGTTAACCATCGATATGCCAGTTTCTCGATTTCAAGACAATTACGCAGAAAATCGTTTGCATATTTTGAAACTAATTCGACTGGAACAAGTTGCCATAAAATATATTTGAATTAGTGTCTGTACGAAAGCTAATTTTTCATTTACATCTGCACTATTACCTTCTTACTATCGTATTAATAGATGTGGAACCCCACCACCCACCCTCCCACACCCGCCGACCCCGTTGACACCAGTCACACATGTGTTGACAGAATTTGATAAGGCATGATTTATTAGAGCGCCGGTCTTTGGCATTTTCAAATTTGCAGTTTTCGCCTACCTTTCAGCATAAGCGGCCAGTGAGATTGCATGTATGATGCATCAGAAGAAATTTGATTGAATTTAAGCTGTATTACGAATGCCTATTGTGATTATGCTGGCATCTTTTACACGTTAAGTATCCCGCTACCTCTACCTATTTGCAGGCTTAACACAGGCGGTGTAGTGCCGGCTATGGAGATGGCAGTTCATGATATCAACCAGCGAGACGATATTTTAGCCGACTATGAACTGAAGCTAGTGGTCAAGGATTCCAAGGTAAATATATGTGTCAGATTAGTATATGTATAACACATTTGAATGGATATTAAAGTTGCCCTGTGCATTTCAAATGTATCATGGGGATAAGTATTATGGCATAGAGATGGCATATTAGGATACACTGTCAACACCCTCACTTAACTCGTGCGATGGGGCCATGTCCATTTCCAGTACATCTTTTCCCCACGTATTACATTGATCACGAAACAAACGTTCTGCCCCATCCCTCGCATGCTAATCGGCTTTCTGAAATTCAGCGACTATAAAAGTATATACTTAGCAGTCTCCACATGCGCGCTTCAAACTGGCTTTCGATAAGGGAGGGTAGGCTTGCGCGATTACATGATTGAATCGAAAATCGCGATTATGTTTTAAATCGTGAATTTATATGATTAAAATACTAAATAATCGAATAATCGTGATTATTTACTATTGCATAAAGTATTTCCGAACCTAAATTTCAATTACTTTTTAATGCGATCGGTCAAGAAAAATGACACTGCTTAGTGAATGTATGCCCAGTTGCAGGGCAAGAGAAGACTCGAGCCAGGCATTCCAATCATACATTTTCAAAAAGCCTTTTGTTGCCCTGCAAATGGACTTTTCTAAACAACATTGCAATTTTTATCATTGATATTATTTTGTTGCTACGTCTTGGTAGTTTGTACTCTAGCTGATTAAACGAGATTCACGATTATTTTTTAATAATCGATCGCGATTACTCAACGCAGTAATCGCGCAAGCCTAAGGGAGGGTCAGCATTCCTGTGTCACCGTTATTAGTTCCTTCTCGCGCCAATGGTTAGATCTTCACATGCCATCCGCGTGGACATTTGTTGGCCGCCTTTTTCGTTAGAGATTCAAAAACTAGATGATCAACATTTCCAGCTGATATTTCGAGGGGAACATAAATTATTTCCATCAATTACACAGCAGTTATAAAGGAACGCTTACCGATGTCCACGCCATGTGATTATACGTGTGTCTGCTAAATTCTTCTACAGTATCCAATTTGGTAGCACAGTGGGTCAAACTGACCATCAAGACTGTCTTCGTCATAGAAAGAATGAGATATGAGTCCTCTTTGCTTCATCAGTGAACCTGCATTCCAATGGAAATTGTAACACCACATATCTTTATCTTCCTGCGCTGTGTGTACCCCATAGCTGTCCCGTCCAGAATAGACCTCCTGTAGACTTGGCATATCGTCGTCGTTCAAGTATCTTTTCTAATGGTTTGTATCTTTCGCTGCTCAAGGATCTTGGAGTAAATCCGTTACTCGAACTTCTCAAATTCACCTTTCCAGAGTATTCATCGATGATGTTACGTTGTATGACGTATACTTAGCTAAGAGGCGTGTGGAATGACGTCATACCCATTACGTCATAAATAATTCTATTAGGCCCATCTTTAACTCTAAATAGTCTGACACGTTGTACGAATTGTATGTCGCTACTATTTAATAGGCAGCAACAGCACCAAGTCAAATTAGTTTCAAAATATTCAACATCTTACCTATAGTTTTCTGGGAAATGATAGTCAGTGAGTTCAGAGATCGATCGATCCCAACACGAGCGATGTGTGGGATCGATCGATCTCTGAACTCTCTGAGTATCACTTTCCAGAAAACTACAGGTAAGATGATGCTTATCGCGTGCACAGCATGAACAACACGTACTCATGCGCATCACGATGACATGTTCAAAAACTTTCAGCTGACCACGAACAAGCACGACCTGTTCAGGATGTGTTACGATGTATGTCGAGCTTATCGCGTGCTAAGGACGATATTACAAGAGTTTTTAGGCGATGTCAGAGCTCGTTATATATCGTGTTTAACATCGTGAAAGTGGGCGAGCACCTTAAGAATAACTCAGTGATCTACGATCTGGGTGCAGATGTGCAAGTCCGAGGCATGCCTGGACAGTGGGGGAAATAGATCCGGATTCATTTTGAGCCATTCAATCTGTAATGTTCAGAAATAGTCTTCGTTAAGCTTTTGAATTAAGCAATCATCAAAAGTTAAGTTACTGTTGGAAATTAGTGTGAATATCTCTTAGTTGTTTATTTGTATTCCATTTTAAATAAAATATTAGAGCAAAAGTCAGATTCTATTCTTTTCCAACTTGCAGACGTGATATTTCAGAAATCTCACATCTTTTTTTATCTTCTAGTCCACCACACCCCCACCCCTCCCCCATAATTGGCATGATTATCTAACCTTTAATTGAAATTAGACAGATATTCAGGATTCTAAATTTCGGATCCTCTGAGACACTTTTACCCCAATGATTGTCAAAATACCCATATACACTGTCCTAGTTACCGGCGTTCGCCGCGAGAAGATCTGAAGTGCGTCTAGCGCCGCCTAGGTATTTGGTTCACCATGTACCTCATCATCATCATCATCATCGCTGCGTGTCTATCTTTATCAATCTTTGTATACATTTATAATAATTGCTTACATTACATTTCTACCACCAGTGTGATCCAGGTGTGACGGTGGCCAAGCTGTTTGAACATCTTTACGAACCACCGACGAAGATAATGCTAATTGGCGGTGGGTGTTCGCAGTCAATCAAGCCAGCAGCAAAAGCTGTTCCTTATTTTAACCTCATCCAGGTAAGAATAAGGCCACATCTACGAACAGCATGTATAGTTCAGCGCAAATTAGTGCCGGGCTCTGATCTGTCACTCAAATATCTGACGTCGTTATCAATATTATCAATGCTGAATATTTTGAAAATAATTTGACAGGCTGCCGTTGGTACCATAGGCAGCAACAGCTCCAGACCATATAAATTTCGAGTCCAGCATACACACGAGTTGGAAGTAGTACGGATATAGCGATGAGCAGGCCGTACGTAACAATGAATTCATCTTTGACTACCGCTGCCCTTGTATATAACAGGCACTCTACCGTCATGTCAGTTCCATAACCCTTTCAGGACGAAACCGGCCAAGACCGGCCTCTGCAGGGGTCTTGAGAAATGTCAATTTGCAGGCCAAGAGATTATTTTTGAAAATTTACCACTGGAATGACCGACTCGATAACCGAGCCAGTCATTCCAGTGATAAATTAAAAAAAATAGTCTTCTCTTGGCCTGCAAATGGACATTCGATAAGTAAATATTTTAATTTTTTGAACAAATTCAGTCCTCAAAGGGTTAACACGACTAGTAACACAACCACCTATTTATAGGAACCGCTCTCTTTGGACCACAAAAGCAAGTATAACTGTATATTCTCTGCCTCTCAGGTGAGTTATTCTGCGGGTTCGCCAGAATTCTCAGAACCTCAAAAGTTCCCGACATTTTTCCGGACAACGCCATCAGCCATCTCTTTAAACATGCCAGCGATCAGAGTAATGCAACATTTCAACTGGAAGCAGGTTGCCACAATACATGAATCAGATGAGTACTTCAGCTTGGTAAGCTATAATGTATATATTGGACATAGATCTAGTTTACTCCTTCAACACCTTGAAACCAAAAGGTAAAATACCGAAAGACCATTTTTAATAGTTGTAGCTGGCCATTGCGTGAACGTATATATGATAATCGATGATAAAACGCGAATATTAACCTCTGAGAAGATGATGTTAGTCTCTTAGGGACAATAGGGCGTGTTCTTCGCCCGGCAGACTTGCAAGCCAGTGAGCTGGTGCAGGGTATTGATTCTACCGGAATCCGTCTGAATGAAGACACTATTATAAATGTGTGATTATGGCAATGAAAAAGTTGACTAGTCTATTAACACTGTAAAACAAAGAATTGTCAAGGAAATTTCAATTTTAACGATCCCCATTGACAGGGCCAGTGAAGGTTATTCCAGAAAATGCATCGCTGGAATGATGTTCGGTTATCCAGCCAGTCATTCCAGAGATAATTAAAAAAAAAATTTTTTTCTCTTGGTCTGTAAGTGAACATTTCAAGACCACTATTGGAGCCGATTTGGTCATCTTTGGCATCAAATGGTTAATTATTCTATGATGTGGCCATCTTTCCCTGCAGAAAATGATACATTTACACAAGCTGTTCAAGAAGGAAAACATCACGCTGATTACAGGCGAGAGCTTCCTGGTTGATCCGGTACCAGCGCTAGAAAACATCAAGGTAAAAAGTTAAAGGCACACATTCAGAATGTTTGAAAATAAGGTGTATCAAATTTTATACAATTAAGGCGTAATTTCTGTGCCCCAAATGGACGTTTCCAGTTTCGGCTATACCCCGGCCACCTCTAGCTAAGCTCCACCCACACCTCGCCGGTGTTGGAATCGATCTATACCTGAACAACCTGATGATTAATTTCCAGAAAACTATGCAGGTAAATATCCATAGGCACCAACAGCGTCCAGTCAAATTAGTTTCAAAAATATTCAACAGTATGTTTACTAAATAACAAAGACATATAATTCGTACAGTTTCTCTAACTATTAAGCGTTAAAGACGGGCTATTTCGAATCATTCATGAGGTCATGATTATGATGACATCCTACACGTCACGTAGTTAATTATGACTTCATATGATTGATGGATAAAGTTGGCAACGAAATCATATGATGTTTTATACCATATACATTAAAATAATATTTCCAGTTGTGAAGTTAAATTAGGATACGTATAATAAAGATGTTGACAAATATTAATTTAATGTCTTTATTTGTTAAAAATGTTTTTGTAAAGCATTGATGACAATCGGGACATCATATACCACATCTTAGCGGGTGGTCATGGACGATGCCATGCATACAGGAATTTACATGTAATATAGTGGCACAAGCAAGGAAGTAGCATACATTCTCTAAATGCATCTTCTTTAACATATCGTCTACAAATGCATCACGTTACTATATGTCCCATAAAATATAGCGAACCATTTGCCGCAGAAATTCTAAATTCTGTCAAATGAAAATTGTATTCAGTTAAATATTTCGATACAAATCCGACTAGGATTATATGGCAGTAACAGTTTCACGTCAAAGTAGTTTTAAAATATACAACTGCTGTCCTGTATTGTTGTTTTGATATTGAGACATTGGGATAACAATGGCTTAATTGCAAAAATGTAATTACGGGTACCATGTTGTCACGACAGCCCTATGAGTGTCCGGGCGGTTTATTGTTTCGGAGGCTCTTGTGTTTTCATGTTAACTTATTAACTATTTCAGAGAAAAGATGCCAGAGTGATTTTCTTTGATGGCTATGAATGGGCAGCCCGCATATTACTTTGTGAGGTAAGAAGAATACATGAATAAATGA